>JAJPUD010002685.1:0-53717 GCA_023553655.1 Myrmecobius fasciatus | reverse complement strand
ATTCATATACCATAATTTATTCAGCCATTCTCCAATTGAAGGGCATCTATTCAATTTCCAGTTTCTAGCCACTACAAAAAGGGCTGCCACAAACATTCTTGCACATGTGGGGCCTTTTCCTTCCTTTATGATTTCTTTGGGATATAAGCCCAATAGAAATGCTGCTGGGTCAAAGGGTATGCACAGTTTGATAACTTTTTGAGCATAGCTCCAAATTGTTCTCCAGAATGGCTGTATCCGTTCACAGCTCCACCAACAATGCATCAGTGTCCCAGCCCTCCCACATCCCCTCCAACATTCATCATTAACTTTTCCTGTCTTTTTAGCCAATCTGACAGGTGTGAAGTGATACCTCAGGGTTGTCTTGATTTGCATTTCTCTGATCAATAGTGATTTGGAGCACCTATTCATATGACTATAAATAGTTTTAATTTCATCCTCTGAAAATTGTCTGTTCATATCCTTTGACCATTTATTGATTGGAGAATGGCTTGAATTTTTATAAATATGAGACATGAATTAGGACACTTTAAAAGAAGCCTATGTTCAGCCAATGTGTGAAACCTTCCAAATTAATCTGTATGCCTGTGAAACTTTGACAACCTTTTTTTGACCATCAAGTCCATTCTCAAATCAAACCCTCCTCCACACAGTTAACGGGAGGGGACAGTGCAGGTGTGCCCTTGATTTCCTATTAAGTACACTTTTTCAAGATGAGTTTGAAATAACAAACCCACAGAAGTAAAGTTAAAAAACCCAACAACAAGAAAAAAACCATTAACCCAATGTTTCCTTCCTAAAACTTCATCATAGTAAGAACCCAAAAGGGCCCTCTCTCCTTTCTCTTTGTTGTTGAGAGGATGTTTCCATTACAGAGTACAACTGTTGGAGGACCCCTCACCTTTTGGGCCCTGGGGAAGATGTTCTGTTTGGCTTGGCTCATTAACTCTTTGTGTTTCAAAACAATATTTCACAGTGGATAAAATGTTAGCCTTGAAGTCAGTATCCTGCCTCATATACTCATATACTGCCTCAACTGCTTAATGAGCTGGCTAGCTACTCAAACTCATGGATAGATCCTTAGATTCCTCATTTGTAAAATGGGGATGGCAATATCTCTAAGTACATATTTTACAGAGTGATTTCACAGATTAAAAGACATGTTAAGTGCTTTGTAAACTTTAAAATTCTTTGTAAATCCCAGCTCCTTTTTAGCTATACTTTGACCATCTATAAGGTGGACAGAATGACATTCCTAGATATTTAGTACTAAAAAATAGTACTAAATAAATTGAAAAGGTTGATTTATTTTTCAGTTTTCTCATTTGTAAGATGGAGATAATAATACTTGAACCTCCCACATTTGAGGAAATGCTTTGTGATAGTAAAGTATCAAAGATAATCAAGGCTGCCCATTGGAACTTAAAACCTTAAAAAGTTGTGATGACTCTTGTTATTAGTAACTGAAATAAACACAATTCCTTGCATTTGTGTGCATTGTATAGTTCACAAAGCATTTTCACATACCTAATCTCATTTGTTCCCCTGTGAGCAAGGCAGGATATGGATTATTATCTTCATTTTAAAGATGAAGGAAACAGAGCTAGAAATCATGATACTCTTAACTCTGCTCCTAATTACTTATTTGCAAAGCATTTTAAGTTTTGCAATGCTCTTTACAAATTCCATTCATTCCTCTCCTTTCCTCTTCTCTCCTTTCAACAGTTCTCTGGTCAGACAAGTTCAGATTAAATGATCCTAATGATCTTTCCAAGTTCTGATTGAAATCAGGACTCTTTCTTCCGGACCATCTTATGGATTGTTCCAACTATCCATCCATCCATCCATCCACTCATTTATTCTCTCATTCATATTACTCCTTAATTGAACACCTACTAAACTGGACATGCTGAAAGGGCAGGAGCAAGGAATATCCTCTAATCCCATTCATTATCCCTTTGGTGACTTCCTAGACTAAAATCCCCTTCCTTGGATACAACATTTTAGTATCTCTCCCTTTAGGAATTCCCCTCCTTGAGGGCCCTTGGCTTTTCCATTTGCATCCTTGGAGGCTGATACTTGATAAATTCTTAATACATGCTTTTTTATTCATTGATCCTCAAAAGAGTTGGAGAGACACAGTAGAACTTTCCCCATTAATTTTACATTACCAGGACCAGCTGTCTGGTCTGTAGGCTCTTAGTAGGTGGTACTAGAAACTCATGTTTCTTGCATATTGTCACAAAGGTACATATATTGAGAAACCTTTCTTGCCCTTAAATTTGTAAGATTTAGGGCTGGAAAGGATCAGAGAGAGTAATCTAATCATCCCCCATTTTACAGATGAAGAAACTTATACTTAGAAGTTAGGTGATTTGTTCACACTCACACAGCTACTGGACTTATTAGGTATTACCCAACAGAGCCAGGCTTTGAATGTTAGTCTTCCAACCCCAAATCAGCCCCCTTTCTCCTTTGCTGCAGTCTCTCCCTAGGACTTTTTGCTAACTTATTTTCTGTCCTGTGTTTGAGGAACTAAAGGGTTTAGGGAAGGCCTTTTCTCTGTCATCTATCCAAAATTACACAATTAGAGAGCCATTCCTTAGACTCTGAAATAGTTCTCTATTAAAACACAAATACCCCATCGATGAGGGGCAGCTAGGTGGTCCAAATGATAGAGTGCCAGACTGGATCTGAGTTCAAATATGGCCTCTGATACTTACTAACTGGGTGACTCTGGGCAAGTCACTTAACTTGTTCCACCCAAGTTAACAATCCACCCAAGAAGGAAATGACAAATACTCCCATATCTTTGCCAAGAAAAATCCATAGACAGTACTGGTGTACTATGTTCTACAGAATCACTAAAAGTTGGACACAACGGAACAAAAACAAAATTATTATTAATAGCTTGGGTCACTCCTGCCTCCAAAAAACCTACAGTATCTATCCCCTTCTCTCCACTCACATAGCCTCCACTCTACTGTAGCTCAGATCTATTTTTCACCTCTGGCCTAGACTACTGAAAACAGCCTCTGGTTGGTTACCCTGATTCAATCTATCCTCAATTCAGATGCCAAATGAACTTTCCTAAAGTACACATCTGACCTTTCCCTATTCAATAAATTCCAGTGGATTTCTGTTACATTCAGGATTCCCATTTGGCATTTAAATCTCTTCACAATCTGACCCCAGGCTAACTGTCTAATTATATTCTAAACAAAAATATAGTTCCTCATATTTGGCATTCCATTTCTTGCTTGTCTTTCCAGAAAAAACTCCTTTCTCACCTTCATCACAGAGTATCTCCCCTTTTCTTAAGGTTCAGTTTAAGGACCACATTCTCCTACATGAGATTTTTTTCTAATCCTAACAGCAGCTAGTGACTTTCTTCTTCACCCCTATCTCCTCCACTTCCCCATCTGGGACCTTTTAATTTTTTTTTTAATTAAAGCCTTTTATTTTCAAAACGTATGCATGGATAATTTTTCAACATTAACCCTTGAAAAACCTTTGTTCCAATTTTCCCTTCCTTTCCTGATTCCCTCTCCTAAAAGGCAAGTAATCCAATATATGTTAAACATGGTAGAAATATATGTTAAATCCAATATACGTATATATATTTATACAATTATCTTGCAACACAAGAAAAATCAAATCAAACAGGAAAAAACGAGAAAGAAAATAAAATGCAATCAAACAACAACAAAACGAGTGAAAACGCTATGTTATGAACCACACTCAGTTTCCACAGACCTCTCTCTGGATGTAGATGACTTTCTTCATCATAAGATCATTGGAACTGGTCTGAATCATCTCTTATTGTTGAAGAGAGCCACTGCGACCTATTTTATAGATAAGTGTATCTACTGTTTACCTGCTGCCTTCATGTCCCCAGTCATCTGACCCAACTAAGGCACTGAACAAGATTAATCAATTGAATTATTATTGAACTGAATAATCAATCAATAGATTAAATGATTGAGAGGAACCAGGGATGAGGAAGCAGCCCAGTATAGCAGAAGGAATATTTATCTTGGAGTTAAGGTGTAGAATCAAATTTTGGCTCTGATTCTTACTAGTTTGAGACAAGTTTATCCTCCTTGAGCCTCAGTAATCTAATCTACAAAAATGCTGTGTGTAGGGAGTGGAGGGGAGGAGGAGCATGGGGAGGGGGGAGAAGGAGGGAAGGAAGGTTATGAGTAGATTAAAGTTGATCTCTAAGGGGAAGGAAGTGTGATGCCATAGTGAGAATGTTGACCTTAGAGTCAAGAAGGTCTGACTCTGATGCTTGTTTACCAGCTATGTGACAGAAGGCAAATTTTTTAACCTCTCAGGAGCTTCAGTTTCTTTGTCTGTAAAATGGGAATAAAAACACACACAATACCTATTTTCATAGGATTGTCAAGAGGTTCAAATGAGAGAATTGGTCTAAAGAGAGGCAGTTGGGTAGTGTGGGAGAGAGTGCTGAGCTTGGAGTCAAAACAAACTGTATGATTCTGGAGCAAGTCATTTTTATGCCTCAGTTTCCTCAACTGCAAAACGGAGATAATAATAGGTTGTTGTGAAGATCAAATAAGGTATTTGTTTTGTTTTTTTTCTGGGTAATTTAATAATTTTATCAATAAAGTTGTCATTAATAACAGAAGTCAGTTAAAGGAAAGAAAGGGACCCCCAGGTGCAAGAATGTTTGTGGCAGCCCTTTTTGTAGTGGCAAGAAACTGGAAACTGAAGGGATGCCCATCATTTGGAGAATGGCTGAATAAATCATGGAATATGAATGTCAGGGAATATTATTGTTCTGTAAGAAACAACCAGCAAGATGATTTCAGAGAGGCCTGGAGAGACTTGCATGAACTGATGCTGAGTGAAATGAGCAGAACCAGGAGATCATTATACACAACAACAAGACTATATGGTGATCAATTCTGATGAACATGGTTCTCTTCAACAATGATGTGATTCAAACCAGTTCCTATTGTTCAGCGATGAAGAAAATCATATACACCCAGAGAGAGGCCTGTGGGAGCTGAGTGCGGACCACAACACAGCATTTTAATGCTTTCTGTGAATATTTCCATGCATTTTGTTTTCTTTCTTAAGTTGTTTTTTTTCTCTCTTTCTAGATCTGATGTTTCTTGTGTAGTAGGATAACTGTATAGATATGTATACATATATTGGATTTGTCATATAATTTAACATATTTAACATGTATTAGACTACTTGTCATCTAGGGGTGGGGGTGGGGGGAAGAAGGGGAAAAATTTGGAACAAAAATTTTTTTGCAAAGGTCAATGTAGAAAAATCACTCATTGTTCTGTAAATAAAAAGCTTTAATTAAAAAAATAGGGGAAAAAATAACAAAAGTCAGTGACACTCTTGAAAGCTAACAACCCCTTATGATAATGGTATATGCCCTTGGAAAAATAGGTGTTTCTGAGGGTGGCAATCAATTCTGATTGGTTAACAATAAGAGAAGGAATATCAAAAGGAGAGGTGAGATTACAATAAGGGTCTTGGGTTACCTGTCACTGAGTACCCAAATCTTGATCAAAGAAACATTAATTTTTCCTATCACCTGTCTGACAAAAGGGAATATGCACATTTTCCCACACCTGTCAGAGTAAACATGATGAGCAGGAATTCACCTTAAATGAGGCATTCCTAAAGTACTTAGCAGTGCTGGAAACTTAGCAGTGCTTAATACATGAAATTTTTCTTCTTTTCTTAGGTATTTTAAACATTTTAAAATACTTTTAGAAATCTGTACCTTAGTTTCTTCTTCCATAAAATAAAAGGATTGGGCTAGTAACATGTACAGATATGTTAAATGTTCCTTTTTCACCCAGAATGAATCACAGACCCGCCAGCTTAGACTTTGAAGGGAGATTTTAAGGGACATCTAGTCTAATTTTCACATTTTACAGATGAGCAAATTGAGGCCCAAAGAAGTTAAATGGCCTGCATAAAGTCACAGATAGTAAGTAGCAGAACTGATTCAAACCCAGACTCCAAATCCAAATCTTTCTACAAACTCAGCCTGCAAAGCACATTCACGATTTGTTTCCTGCCTGTGCTTGTCACTAACAGTCTATTTATTCAAACAAGAATCATGCTTCAGGAAGCAGAGGCTGCAGATTGAGATCTCTTGAGTAGTTAGGTAGACCACCAAAGTCAGACTTGATTGGCTTTCAGTTTTCCAATGGGTTTCCAAATCTTTCATTATATTTCAAGGGCTGAGTGGTTGTTCCCAGTTTCCTTGGTTTTACCTTTCTCTACTAAGCATAAAATTCCACTAACTCTTTCTGGTTAACTGTTCAGAAACTCATTTTTTCATTTAGGGAGAAAAGCCTCACTATCTCCTAACAAACGTCACTTGGGGCTAACATTTCTGACTTTTCCTTCAAATACATTCATATGAATGTATTCTGAGATCATACTGTTAGGAGTAAACCTCAAGCTATTAAGTAAGAAAGAAAAGTGCCACATACACATATAGCACAACTATTTTTGGTAGCAAATAATTGGAAAGAAAGGAGATTCTAATCTGCTGGGAAAAGGCAAAACAAATGTAATGAAGTATTACTGTATCATAAAAAATGAAAAGTAAGGATCAGTGGGAAAACAGAGGCAAAGTGAAAAATGCTAAATGAAAATTCACAATGACTACAATAATTTAAGTCAAAAGAACAGTAATAACAGCAATAAAAAATGAATGCTGTGTAGTTACAATAAGGACCAAGTTTGATTATGAAAACAGAGACACGAGAATGCAGCTTTCTGTCTTTTTTTTCCACAGATGGGAGACTATGGATAGGGAATAATGCATATAATGTCAGACAATGTGTTGGTCAGTTTTACTGAATTATTTTTCCCTTTTTTTAAAATTCTTTTATAAGGGATTTTTATAAATTTACTCTTTTGTAAGTTATAAGGGATAATAACTTTTGGTGTTAAGGAAAAGGGAAGAATATATGAAAGGTGATATCAAATGAAGATAATGTTAAAATAAAAGAAATGAACAATTTTTAAAAGTTCTTGCCAAGATTTCAAGTCTACGCCCTTTGAGGTGAAAAAAGGAACTTGGCTAAGAATGCAGAGGAGCATCAGACATAGGCAAACTGACTTTCAGAACTATACTTTGTAGAAGAGGCCATTGATTCTTTTAAATAATGTCTCCTGACAGATGAATTACTCTGGGCTGAAGGAGGGGTAGGGTGTAGATCAGATTTCAAATGAAGCTTAAAAGCAAGGAGAAACCAAATAAAAGTGGATAAAGAAGACTTGAGGTGGCACAAAGTACTAGAATATGGAAGAGGAATACTTTGGATTCTGGTTTTAGGGAGTGAGTCAGGAGAAAATAGATTGACGCTACAAGAAGGCAAATTTCATCTCAGTATGTGGAATCCATCCTTCTTGTTAGGAAAGTTGTAAATGAAATTCCTATATCAGGTTATCAAACTAGCTGACTACTACTCAGGATCCTTTAACTCTGAGATTCTATGTCCAATGTATTTGGTAATATTATGTAATGGATAGAAAGCTGGTCTTGGAGTTGAGAAGTTGCCAGTTTAAATCCTCATTTATGATATTAGCTGTGTCTCAGGCAAATCTTATAATCAGTTTGAGCCTTAGACAGACAGGTTGAAATCACTGAGACAAGTTCATTAATCCAGTAGTGGATGCTAAAGTATGGCATAATTTTGAAGTAAAGAAGGAGGGAAAAAATTATCACAGGGTGGCTTCATGGAGAAAGTGAGATTTGAACTAGACTTTGTAAAGTAGGAAAGATTTGTTTTGTAAGACAAGATCAGAAGCCAGGTCTCCCAATTACCAGGGAGGCATTCTTTCCAAGCAAATCTACGTACAAATAGACAAGTGTTTATTTTGGTCAGTCTTTTTCTGTATCTATTTATATCTGGTCCTATCTTATAAGACAAATCAGTTCTGGGTTTTTTTTTTTTGTTTTGTTTTGTTTTGTTTTTGACAATTCTTATGTTGTTAGTGAGAGTTTACCACATGCTGAGATGAAATTTGCCTTCCCATAGCTTCAATCCATTCTCTTTCAACTCACTACCTAAAGCCAGAATCCAATATTCATCTTCCACAATCTAGTACTTTGTGATACTTCCCCTCCCCCAAGACTTTTTTGATCTGTACTTGTTTGGCTTCTCCTTGCTTTTAAGCATCTTTTGAAATCTGATCTACACTGTATCCTTCCTCCAAACCAGAGTAAGTCACCTGTCAGGAGACATTATTTGACATAATCAATAGCTTCTTCTCTACAAAGTATTGCTCCGAAAAACAGTCTGATAATTAGCTGTGATCTCTTTGGGTCTCACTTTCCTCATCTGTAATATAAGGCAGTTGGTTTAGATGAGCAGTTCTTAATCTTTTTTTGTGTCACAGACCCCCTTTTGGCAGTATAGTGAAACCTATGACTCCCTTCTCAGAATAATGTTCTAAAATGCATATAATAAAATATGTAGCATTACAAAGAAAACCAATTATATTGAAATACAGTAATCAAAATAAAAATTCAGAAAACCCCCAAATCCCTTATTTTGATGATCTCTAGTCTTTTCCAACTCTAGTATATTGTGTTTTAAGGTTCCTTCTAATCCTAAAAATCTTTGAATCTAGAATTCTCTGAACTGAAAAGAAAACTGAAGAGTAAAAACAGTTGTATTATGTCTTCTTCCTCTTTCCAAGGAAAGGTAAAAGAAAAATGAGAAATAAAATTAGCCTGGGTGATTCTGAAAATATTAGGAAATAAATGTTGTTAAATTTGTGACATGTACTTGTCTACCTTAAAGAGTTTTAAGTAAACCCTTTCCCCACCCTTTTTGACCTCTATTCTTTTCTTCCCTTTTCTACCAATACCTTGCTTTAATGTATTTAGTGCCCTACCCAGTCCTACCTCCATCAATTCCCACCTCTGTCCTCTCAAAATTTACTTGGTCTGTGTCCTATTTCTTAAAGGTCCTGCATAGAATCTTATATCCAGATTGAGGGGGATAGTTCCCTTTGTACTCTGCCCCAGTCAAATCACACCGGCAGCCCTGTGCTCAGTTCTGAGTGATTTGGTTTAAAAAGAGACATTCACAACTAGAATATCCAAAGGAAAGAGACACTAGGAGGGAAAGAAGACCTGAAATCTTCTTATATGAGGAATAGTAAAAAACCTCTAAATCTTTTCCTATTCTATTACTCTATGGTCCAAGAAGCTAAACTTACTTATTAAGGTGATAATAGCAGTCAGTATGTTAATAAATCATCTCTGGTAGGCAACAATATTTATATCTCAATATAGTCCTTAAAGAGACTGTGCCTCCTTTCAAAAGAAATAACTCCGAGATTGGGAATTTCAAATATTGCAGTATAAAGGTGGGGTGGAGGCAACATTTTATGGTAGATATGTCTTTAAGTGTTCCTCTAATCACAATATATGAATGGTTACATAATTTGATTGGATGGGGGATTACTCCACAGTCAATTCCAATTTAAGATACCATTGTACTTTTATCCATCTGAAACCACCAAAGATTCTCATCCACCCCCCTTCCCTCATCCTTTCATCTTCCATACTGAATTATAGATATCTTATAGTATTAGACTATAAGGTACCTTCCAAGTTCTCTGTATCCAATCCATTTTTCCTTATGAATAAGTGGTTTTCCCAAAGTCATACAGGATGGGACAAGCACTCTTAATTCCAGACAACTATTCTTTCTCCACTGTTTAAATTCAGCAAAACTGAATAAGAACAGTGCTAGACATAACCAGCTCACATGGTGGGACATGGTCAAAATATGGTGGGGGTTCTAGAATCAAGCACACTCAAATTCCACAGCACTGAACCTTGTGGTATGGTGATAGAATCACAGAATCTCCAAGTTGGAGGAGAATTTATTCATTTCTATGCAGGAACCCCTCTACAAAATTTCAGAAAAGTGATTATCTAGCCTTCATATGAAGACTTCCACATAATAGGTTTCTCACTATTTCTTGGGGTACCATATTTCAATTTAAGATAATTACAATTGTTAAGAAGATTTTCCTACTAGTCATCAGAAATCTGAAGGCTTATGGTAGAATGGAAGAGTATGGGATTTAGAGGAAAGAAACCTGCTTTCAAATTTTGACTCTGCAAGTTATTTTATTCTGTCTCAATTTCCTTATTTGTAAAGTAAGGGAGCTGGCTTAATTGATTACAATAGTTTTTTCTTCTCTCTCTCAAAATCTAACTCACACACACACAATTTATTTTTATCGGAACCTATAATTAATTTCATTAGTGTAGGGAATTCTAAGTGAGGAGACTGTTTCCCAGTGCAGATCAAATATTATGCACCTTGTCTTAGAACAATATCTCATACCATGTACCATATTAAATTTCAAATGGATACATTACCTAAATTTATTAAAAGGTAATATAAAATAAAAGTACAGAAGAGATAGCTTTTTACAACTATAGATGGGAGAGGAGCTTTTGACCAAACAAGGGATAGAAAGAATCACAGAAGACAAAATGGGCAATTATTACATAACATTGAAAAGCTTTTTGCACAAACAAAAATAATGAGTGAAGAGCAAATGAAAAGGACTCTGTGGTTCCACCTTACACCCATCAGACTGTCATTTTGAGAAAAGAGGAAAAAGACAATTGTTGGTGCAGCTGTGAGAGGGCAGGCACTATAATGCACAGAGTTGTTAAGGGAGCTTCAAATTAATCTGACCATTCTGGAAAGTTTGGCTTGGTAGAACCAGTTTGGCTTATCCCAGCCCAAGAACTTCATTCTTTTCTTCAAGAGCTGCAAATGGATACTCCAGTCCAACAAAGGGCCCTTTAGTACAGTAAGCAGAATGATTTTTAAAAGTGCAGTCCTTTTGGCCAGTGCTCTGTGTTTCCTCTGCATTTGGCCCAGTCACAATCCTGAGGCTTGGCATACCTCCTGCGTGCAGTCATCCTCCCTGGGGCCAAGCAGGCTGGGGATGCAACAGGCAGGGCAAACTCCACTCAGACACTGGTTACTCTTTATGTTAACCCTGCCAGCAATTAACCACTTAGGCCCCAAGGCCAGATGTCACCCTCCCTAACCTTCTCTAGGGCAAAGGATCCAAGAACCTTTTCACTCCCAGCTCCTCCTCCTCAAGTAGAGATAAGGATTTCAATTTCCCTGGGAAGAGAAGTTTCCAGCCTGGTAAGAGAAGTATGGGAAAGCTGGGGAGAGGGAAGGGGGGGAAGGAGAATATAGCCCCTCACCCTAGTTTGCCTGATAAAATAGAGATGTACAAAAGTTTGTTGTTGTTGTTGTTTTTTTTTTGGGGGGGGGAGATGGGAGAGTTAGAGGGCAAGAAAGGCTTGAATGTCTGGTTTCCCTTTCGGGATAAAAAACTTTTTTTTTTTTTTTTTTTGCTTTTTTCTGAGGCAATTGAGGTTAAGTGACTTGCCCAGGGTCACACAGCTAGGGAATTTTAAGTGTCTGAGACCAGATTTGAACTCAGGTCCTCCTGACTTCAGGGCTGGCGCTCTATCCACCGCACCACCTAGCTGCCCCTCAAAAACTTTGTTAATGTCAAAGGATGGATTATAGTTTTAGAAATGGAAAGGTTTTAGAAATTAGCTAGTCCAATCCCTTCGTTTTATAGGTGAAGTACAACAATCCAGAACATATGAATGAATTGTCTAAGATAACAGAGGGAATTAAGTAGCAAAGCTGGGATTCGACCCTCCAAATCCCACACTGTATTTTGGATTCCAGTATGTCAACTGGAGATGAGGAAGAAAGCACAAGTGGTAACATTCTGAGACCAGGTTTTTTTTTCCCTTTGTGTTACCTATGTGACTTTGGGCAGGTCACTTCCTCCCTCTGGCCCTCAATTTCCTCTTCTGCAAAAAGAATGGGTTTAATTTCCTAATAAAGAGGTGGTAGACTCAGGGTGCAGAAAATGATAAAGGTTTTTTTTTTGTATATGGCCAACGCAAGAATTTATTTTGCTAGACCTTGCATATTTGTTACAAGGGTTTCTTCTTTCTTTTTCCCCCAATGGGGATGGGTGGGAGAAAATAGATTTTTGGTATCTGAATAAAAAAATTAATTTAATTTTAAGAACACAAAATGAAGGGACTAGATAGAAAAGACTACCTCTAATAAGGTCCTTTTCGGCTCTTAAAAACTCTTTGGGGTTCCCTTGTCCTCCTCCCCTTCCTGAGCACAGAGGAGGCAACAAACTTCCATAGTTCGATTTGCTCCAACTATAATCCTTCTGGAGACTGAGTCCGCCTCCGAACTCAGGATCCCCTAATCAGGACCAAGAGGAACTTTCACCGAGAAGACTTTGCAGGAGGAGGTTCAGGGGCCTCCCGGGCTGCGCAGTTCAGCCCACGTAGGCACCTAGACCGCTCTGATCTGTTCATTTTCCGCCTTCCCTTGTTCTGAAGTCTGACAATTAACAGACACCCAGAGCTGCGCCTGTCGGGGGGCATTTCTAGTTGGGGAACCCGTGTCAAAGTCTACCCCAAACCTGCATTGCCTTTCCCAGACTGCTATGGCAAACACGGGCAGGTTCCGCGCTGATCTTTTCTATTTAGGCGTGTTTCTAGGAAGACTATGAAACGGACCCTAGAGCTCCCGGAGAGCCCTTAGCGCTCTGAGTCACCTGGGATCCCCTAAACTTCTATTTCCCTCCATTCTTCCCTGTTCATTTTGCTGGGGTAGGATAAGCGGGACAAGGACTCACTCGCGAGTGGCTCGGGACGCTTGAAAATGAGTCCTTCGTCAGTATTGGGGATCCCATTTTCACCAGACCCGAAGTCTTTCCTCCATCAGCTCAATGCCCACCCGCCAGGCCTCCAGATAGCTGTCGCGGCGGTTGCAAACCCACAGGGGAATCCAGGGCATGCCATAGGGCATTAGCCAGTGATCGTGCCTGCAGATGCCCGGTGACGTCCTCCTTGGGGCGTCCCTCCACCCACCAAGCGCGAGCCTCCACCCAACCTCCTGGAGGAGGCTGTCTCCGGGAACCAGTGAAAGAGCCCTTTGTTGCAAAAGGCCAGAGGGCGAAAACTACTCCCCCAGACCCCCTCCCGTTCTTTTCCTAGGAAGAGTTTGCAAAGGCTTACCCCGGTTGGTCCCCGACTCCTCGGTCCCCCGCCGGTTTCATCATCCCTGACAAGTTACTGGGGGCAGTTCAAACTTCAGAAGGGCTTTCCGAGTCCCGCCTGCAGGCAGCGACCCCTAGGCTTCCCCAGAGAAGGGGTCCGCATTCTTCTCCCCCTTCCTCCCCGCACTCTTCCCCTTTTTCTCCTTTTCGGGGAGGACCAAGCTTCACTCTGCTGGACACGTCCTTCTCGGTTTCACCCGCCCAGTCCCGGGGCCCAAGCAGCCCGAGCGCAGACCTGCGAAGTGGGGAAGAGACTTTGAGACCTGCCTTTTCAGTCTCAGTTATTTCTACTTCCTGTATTGAAGTGAGCGGGGGATTTCAGGAAGAGGCTGTCCCTTGCTGGTCAAATTTTGAGTTAGCTTTTTTGGTCAAAAGTCGTATTGAAGCATGTATGCCTTCCAGCTCCGAGGACGTGAGGGTCCCAGGCCCATGGAAGACAGAAGCCGGGCGCTGGGTCCCAGGAACCTAGGAAGGGACCGGTTGATAGAGAAGCTGCAGGTACTGAGAGCAGTACTCAATGTTTTGGGAGGACATTCTGAGGCTGCTTCAGGCCACTTAGAAACAGCCGGTTCATTCCTACAGCCGGGATCTGTCTGTATTCCTACAGACTAACTGGAACCAGCTGGAGTCAGCAGACTTTGTCTTGATTAGGGTAAGGCGGGGTGTTTTGAGGACAGGCTTTCTTCACTGATTTCTTCAATCCTAAAACTCAGCCTCACCAGGAGATCCAGTATTTCAGTGTGGCAGTCTCTAGAAAGGAGACTGTGCCTTTCTACACTTGGATCAGTGCGCTTTATAAACGTGTCTTATTGTCACGGTCATAGAACCTTGGAGTTGGAAAAAAAGCCAGAGGCCGTTTGACAGATCTCCTACCAAGGGGCATTGCAACATTACCAATGAAAGGTTATCCAGTTTCTGCTTGAATGTTTCCAATAATAGGAACTCACTATCTTCTGACACCCTATTCCCAGTGACTCTTAAGACCAAATTCTGTTTCATCTTTACTTAGTTCAGCGTTCACCAATAGTAACACCAGTTGCATCACATGCTGAAAAATGCGCCAGTCCCGATTTAAAATAGCTTTATATCCGCATGCTTACAAAGTTACAAAGTAGTAAACCAAGCAATCTCAGATCTCGTGAAATCAGAAGAAATCTTTTGGAGTGCCTCTCTTGATATCAGAAAGATTTTCCCACAAATACCAAGTTATATCATCTAACCAGATTATATTAGAAAGAATCGGCCTTTCCTCCATAATGGATCACTGCCCATCTTCTGAAACGGAAATCATCATCTCTGAGAGACTATGGTGAAAAGGCTCTATAATTTCAATCAGAGAACTTGGATTTGTGTCTAACCTCTGATGTGCTGAGTGGCACGGGTCAACTTCACTTTTCTGAAGCTATTTTCCTTGCTGTTTCTCAAACATAATACTCTGAGTTTTCACTGGCTAACACCCCCCCACACCCCCATCCCCCATTCCTGGAACTCTCTTCTTCCTTATCTCCACTTCTTAGATTTCCTGGCTTCCTTCAAGACCCAGCTATTGTACTGTAACAGAGAAAAGGCAACTACAACTTGAGTAGATCAAATCTACTGCCTAGAGAATGAGAAATGATTGTAAGATTTATACCCAACAAGAGAGATTATTTCTAGCCTAGCCCTCTTATTTTTCAATTAGAGAAACTAAATTGAAAGCAGTAATTTGCCCCAGGTCGAACAAGTAATAAGTAGCAAACCCAGTTTATCTGACTCCAAAATCAGTTATCTTTACATTAATACGATATTTCTTCTCTTCCAAATATTGTTTCCAATTTCCATTTCAATTCTCAATCAGCATTTATTAAGCATCTACTACTAGTACTAGGCATTGGAGATGCAAAGCCGTCTTTAAAAACTCATTCTATTGAGGGTTCAATTTCCAGGGGCTCATGTAACTTCAAGAATGGGGAGTAGGGAGTCAGATTCAGTTTCCTCTAGGAGGTAGCACTTGAGCTGATTCTCAAGGAGAATTAGGGATTCCAAAAGACAATGATTGGAACTGAGGAAATCAGGAGTTAGGAGGACCTTAGTTCAAATTTTACATGACACATACTAGCTATGTGATCCTGGACAAATCCCCAGTTGTCTCAAAAGCAAAGCAAAACAGATCTAGGATGTTTTCTACCTAGGTATTTACTACCTGGGTAATTCTAGCTTAAACTTCCTGATCCTTAGTTTTTTCATCTGTAAATTGAGGGAATTGAACTCAATGGCCTTTGAAGTCACTTTCTGCTCTGGTTATATGGACAAAAAGTCTTCCAACATGTGGAGTGGACCTCTATGGAAAATTTATAGGCAACAGAACAGGTTGAAAAGGTAAGGGTGAGTTTTGATTCACACAGAAGTATTAAATAAGAGAGCCCTATGTGGTCTGTGGTACTCTGGCCACAGAACCAGATTAACATGGGAAATATTTTAAAAAATAAATGAAAATATAGTAAAACATAAATAATGCTAATTTGTGGTTTTCTGAGTTAATGTGAAGGGATTCTTACGTAGGGTTTAGTGATCCTTGTTTCTATTTAAGTTTGACATAACTGGACTACACTTTTAGAGAAAGTACCACATTGAGAAGAGCACAGAGACATTGAACTATCATTACTGTTATTGTTAATATTATTCTTTCTTTTACTGTCATTGCCTTTCACAGTAAGACTAGGATGTGATACATCTAGGTCCAGTTGAAAAAGAACTTCTGTCTTGGCCCTTAGAACAATCAGGAGTAACCTAGTGAGACTTCAGCAAAAGCTGCAGGTCTGCAGGAACTAAAATAAAAAGTGAAATGAATTGGGGGGGGAGTGGGGAACATGTTAGGTGTAGAATATGCATTAATCACCTTAGAATAGGTGGGAGGCTTGAAGAGGCCTGAGAGGCAAAAAACTTGATTCCAGAGACTTTGAGATTCCCAAAGATTTATGGGAAGTGAAACTGACTAAATTGAAACTAATCATCTAAGACAAAGAAGTAAGATTAAATAATTTAACATGAAAAGAGTTTAGCATTTACAAATTCATTACTCTTAAATAATAACAAATAAAAGGGAAGCTAAGTGATAAAGTGGATTGAATGCCAGATCTGGAAGTCAGGAGGCTCCTCTTCCTGAGTTAAAATCTGACCTCAGATTCTTCCTAGCTGTGTGACCCAGGTTAGGCAAGTCACTTAATCCTGTTTGCCTCAATTTCTTCATCTATAAAATGAAAAGGAGAAGGAAATGGCAAACTACTCCATATCTTTGCTAATGATGAGGTAAGTGTTCAATATTGGGTGTAGCTAGCAGAGGAATTGATAAAAATTAATCCCTGAGGCAGGCAGGGAGAAGGCACTGATAAAGGTCAGTTTAGCTTTGCAGTTCAACCCTGTGGGGAGGTCATCCAGTCAGAAATCCACGTTATGGCAAACTCCTGAGATCCACCCTCTGTAGGAGTCTTGGGCAGCCTCACCTTACCACGCTCTGTCAGAAATCCCAGTCAGAAATCTAGAGGTTTAATTTTCCCAGTATAACCTATACATGGGCCATCCTATGACTTCTGTCTTCCTTTGGATCAGTCCACCACTGGCACTCAGCTTCGAGATATCTTTCCCTTTACCCCTCTCCCATGCCCTGTGGTATCTCTTCTAACTCCACTATGCTCCTGAACCCCACTTCTCCTTACAATTAATTCTTTTAGGGTTCTAAGTCATTTTCAGGATTTAGTTTGCCAGCTAAGGCCATGTCCCAAATATTAATCCAAGGATCCTCCTACCTGAAAGAGTTCTATGGCATTCCAATTGATAAATAAACAAATCATTCTACTATTTTAGATCCAGCTTCTTAAACTGGGGGTCTCAACTCCATGTGAGAGCTTGTAACTGAATGTGTAGTTTGCAAAATTATGATTTATTATCAGTAAATGTTTAATTTGTATACTTATTTTATTTACTTATATATCCAGAGTTATGTAAAAATTTCTAGGTCAAAAAAGAGTCTCTAGTGGGAAAAGTTTAAGAAGCCTGCTTTAAATCAGAGGTTCTTAACCACAAGTCCTTGAACTTGGTTAAACATTTTTGGGGGGTAACTGTATGTCAAAGTAATTGGTTTCCTTTGTAATTCAATGTATTTGGGGTCCATAGATTTCACCAGATTTCCGAAGAGGATCAGGTCAAAGAAGAGATTAAGAACTCTTGATTTATCTGAAGAAGGTTAAACTAGAGGTTGAAGGAGGAGATTTGCTGTTGCCCATTTGAGAGAACAAAGGGAAGCTGAACAAACTACTTGACCTAAGCATGTAAGCTTTCAGTTGTTAGTTCAATTCTTTCAGTCTTACCTATTCTTTATGACCGAACTTGGGGTTTTCTTTTTTGCTTGTTTGTTTATTTAGGTTATACATGTACATTCATTTTTTTACATATTCTCATATAAGTCATGTTGGGAGAGAAAAATAAGAACAAAAAGGAAAAACCATGAGAAAGAAAAAACAGAAAAAAAAAAGGTGAAAATCGTATGTTTCAATCCATATTCAGTTTTCATAGTTCTTTCTCTGTGCATGAATGACATTTTCTTTTCTTTTGTTTATTATTAAAGCTTTTTATTTTCAAAATATATGCATAGATAATTTTCAACATTTGTCCTTGCAAAGCCTTGTGTTCCAAAAATTGTTCCTCCCTTTCTACTCTCCCCTTTCCTCTAGATGGCAAATAATCCAATATATGTTAATCATGTACACTTCTATACATATTTCCACAATTATCTTGCTGCACAAGAAAAATCAAATCAAAAAGGAAAAAAATGAGAAAGAAAAAAAAAGTAAGCAAACAACAACAAAAAAAGTGAAAATACTATGTTGTGATCCACACTCAGTTCCCACAGTCCTCTCTCTGAGTGCAGATGACTCTCTTCATCACAATACATTTAGAACTGGCCTGCATCAACTCATTGAAAAGAGCCAAGTCCATCAGAATTAATTATCATATAATCTTCTTGCCATATACAATGATCTCCTGGTTCTGCTCACTTCACTTAGCATCAGTTCATGTAAGTCTCTCCAAGACTCTCTGAAATCATCCTGCTGATCGTTTTTTATAGAACAATAATATTCCATGACATTCATATACCATAACTTATTTAGCCATTCCCCAATTGATGGGCAACCACTCAGTTTCCAGTTTCTTGCCACTACAAAAAAGGCTGCCCCAAGTATTGTTGCACATGTGGATCCTTTTCTCTCTTTTATGATCTCTTTGGGATATAGACCCAGTAGAGACAGTGCTAGATACAAGGGAATAGAAAATTTGAAGGATTTTGGGCAGAATTCCAAATTGCTCTCCAGAATGGTTGAATTAGTTCACAACTCCACCAATAATGAATTCCACTTGGAGTTTTCTCGGCAAAGATACTGGAATGGTTTGCTATTTCTCCAGCTCATTTTACAGATGAGGAAACTGAGTTAAGTCACTTGCCTAGGGTCATATAGCTAGTAAATATCTGAGATTTGAACTTAAAATGAGTATGCCTGACTCTAGGTTCCAGAACTCTATACATTGTACCACCTAGCTACCCTAGGCAGCTGAAACTAAACAATGATTCATAATATTTCTTAATGTTAAATTAATACTTAATCTTTTTTATATATCAACTGTGAATATCTGAGAGTGGGGGTAGGGGAGAGATTGTTAAGAAGGTCTTAAGAACATAAAATGTTCTTGGTGGCATTGCAAAGTGCCTTGGTTATTCCAAGGTCTACATGCAAGGGAGAAATACTGTAGTCTTTTCAATATGACAAAGAAGGAAACCAGTATTCTCAAAGTTAAGTACTCTGTTCTTTTCCATTAGACTTGAAGACTGAATGTTCAATGAATTTTGGAAAGTAACCTGTTTCAGTGTGAGAAACAAATTGGTTTTATATTATAAGGCAGAATATGATAAAAGCCATTAGAAATGTTCAAAATAAATGGCTATGGAAACTGAAAGGTGGATTAGATTGTTTCAAGTTGAGGGAGATCAGAGAAGACTTTATATAAGAAGTAATATTAGAACTGGGCTTTGAAGGATGAGTAGAATTTGGAAGTGCCAGGGGCAACAAATTTTAACAGAGAAAGGATCCTATCTAATTTACAGGATTGTAATGAAAATCAAATGACATAATGCATGGAGTTTTGGAAAATATACAAAAAGTACAAGATATAGTTAGAACCTTAATAATGTACCTTGGAAAAAATACTGGATTTGGACTCAGAAGCCTAGATTCAAAACCTGAGTATGATAATCATTACCTGCTCTAGTTCTGACCTATCTTCACTTTGTGCATGTCAAGCTAGTCACTGATCCCCTCAAAATACCAGTTTCAAATGGGAATAAAGCATAATTAGGGTGAAAACTGGATTTTACTATCTCCCTCTTTCCATGGAGTAATGGGAATGGGTAGACAGATTCTTTTCAAATCATACTTTTCTCTTCCCACTAGACAGCCTTGGAGGCTATTTTATCATCTGACTATAGATAGTTTTAATTTCTTTATCTGAAAACTGCCTATTTATATCCTTTGACCATTTTTCAATTGGAAAATAACTTGTAATCTTATAAATTTGGCTCAGTTTTCTATATATTTGAGAAATGAGGCCCTTCAATTGTTTTCTACCTTTCTGCTACTTTTTTTTATATTGATTACATTGGTTTTGTTTGTGCAAAAACTATTAAATGTAATATAATTAAAAATTATCCTTTGATTTATACTCTCTTCCAACTTTATTCCTATATGAAACTGGTATTCTTTCCCTTACTAAGCACTGGTTATCATAATGAATGACCTGTTTTAGATTAGGAGGAAAATGGACCTTACCTATATGTGTTGTCTCTCTCTGCTACTTGAGGAATTTATCAAAATTATTAATGCTTAAAAGCATGAGTATTTCTTATGATTTCAGCTTGAAATTTCCAGTTGGGTGGATTGGGGGAGGAAATTTTAATGTAGACAGTGCTCTAGTTCTGAACTATCTTCACTTTGTGCATGTCAAGCTAGTCACTGATCTCCTTGATTTGCTTTCCCTCATAACATAATTAACATGCAGGTATAATTTTGAAACTTTCACAAGGGACAGAGATAGCAATTTCTAATCTTGATAAATATCTACAGAAGCTTCTTTATTTTTCTCTCTTTTATTGTTGTTGTTTATTTTAATTGTCCCTGTCAACTATTCTGCTGTCAGCTTCTGTCTGAGTCTCTCCTGTGTCCTTCTCAATTCTCTCTCTCTCTCTCTCTCCCTCTTTGGTTAAAGAATCATTGATAAAACTCCTGATTTTGTGGGAATTCTGTTTCACCTTCAGAGTCTGGATCCTTCCAAGTCTGGATCCTATCCTTCCAAGTGAGATTTTCCTTTGGGTTGTTGTGGCTTAGTTATGTCCAACTCTCTGTGACTGTATTTGGGGTTTTCTTGTCAAAGATAATAGAGTAGTTTCCTTCTCCAGCTCATTTTACAGATAAAGAAACTGAGGCAAACAAGATGAGTGACTTACCAGGGATCACACAGCTTTTAGTATCTGAGGCTGAATTTGAAGTAAGGTCTTCCTGCCTCCGGGCTCAGAGTCCTATCCATTCCAACACCTAGCTGCCCTTTTGTCTGATTCCCATACATGTACAACCAAGGGCATATCAATTAATCTTTCTTTACCAACTTAATTAGATTGTTATGAGGAAATACTTTATAAAGACTAAAATTGCTACATTAATGTTGGTTATTCTTATTCTTATTATGTTATTAATTCTCTCTCTCTCTCCCTCTCTTTCTTTCTGGTTGATCTATGCCTTCTCTCCAAAGTGGACTATAAGGTCATCATTAGGAGGTACTTGGTTTTATTAATAAATCTCTCTCCAATGCTACCCAATAGAAGTCCCTTGCACAATGAGTGGATGCTAAATTAATTTTTGTTGGCTTGATTCTATTTGGTTGTTTCCATATTCTCACTTCTCCTTGTTGGGATGCTTACTTCCTATGAAAATCAACCCAGCTTCCTCAACTCTTTTTCTACACACCAGAAACTCAGGGGATCTACTAAAAATAACTGTGTTGCAATAAATGGGTCAGCTCAAGAAAGCTATCAAATAACAAAATTGTCTTTTTAAACAAACTCAGAAGTGATAGCATTGGCAGCTGTAACAGCTTTAATTATAAAGGCCTGTAGGACAAAGAAAATGTTCATTCTTGGAGAGGACTGGTATATTCATTTGTGGGAAAAATTAATTTAAAGGGGTCTCATCAGATTAATGAGGCATAAAAGGTATTTGTGCTTAGATATATTATAGCAACTCAAAGCCATGGACCCATATGCCATTCCAGTGCTTTAACCCTGATAGGAGCATCTTTCATTGGCTATAACAAAAGAGTTTAGGAAACAAGGAATAATTAGAGAAGTGATATGATAAACAGATCACACTGCAGGATCAAATACTTAAAAAATATTTGTATCATCTGCATCTTTCTCTCTACTCCCATAACCATGGTTCTATTTTAGACTCTCAACAATCATTTCTTGCCTCAACTATTTTAATAACTTCTTAATTGGCTTCTCTGCTCATGTTTATGGGGGTGAGGAGAAAGGGATTCAATGTGTATATGGTGAGTAAATATATGGTGTGACTGAAGTCAAAGTTCCAATTTTTTTTTTAATTAAAGCTTTTTATTTACAAAACATGCATGGATAACTTTTCAACACTGACCCTTGCAAAGCCTTCTGTTTCAAATTTTTCTCTCTTCCCCTTCCCATCCCTTCCCCTAGAGGGCAGGTAACATGTTAAATATGTTACAATATATGTTAAATCCAATATATGTATACATATTTATACAGTTATTTTGCTGCACAAGAAAAATCAAATCTACAAGGGAAAAAAACAAAACAAAACACCTGAGAAGGAAAACAAAATGCAAGCAAACATCAACAGAAAGCACGAAAATGCTATGTTGTGGTCCACACTCAGATCCCACAGGCCTCTCCTGGGTGTATATGGCTTTCTTCATCACTGAACAATTGGAACTGGTTTGAAAAATCTCATTGTTGAAGAGAGCCATGTCCATCAGAATAGATCATCATATCATCCTGCTGCTGTGTATAATGATCTCCTGGTTCTGCTCACTTCGCTCAACATCAGTTCATGCAAGTCTCTCCAGGCCTCTCTGAAATCGTCCTGCTGGTCGTTTCTTAAAGAACAATAATATTCCATGATATTCATATACCATAATTTATTCAGCCACTCTCCAATTGATGGGCATCCATTCAGCTTCCAGTTTCTAGCCACTACAAAAAGGGCTGCCACAAATATTTTTGCACATGTGGGTCCCTTTCCCTCCTTTAAGATTTCTTTGGGATATAAGCCCAATAGAAACACTGCTGGGTCAAAGGGTATGCACAGTTTGATAACTTTTTGAGCATAGTTCCAAATTGCTCTCCAGAACGCTTGGATCCATTCACAGTTCCACCAACAATGTATCAGTGTCCCAGTTTTGCCACATCCCCTCCAACAGTTATCATTATCATTTCCTGTCATTTTAGCCAATCTGACAGGTGTGTAGTAGTATCTCAGAGTTGTCTTAATTTGCATTTCTCTGATCAATAGTGATTTGGAGCATCTTTTCATGTGACCAGAAATAGTTTCAATTTCTTCATCTGAAAATTGTCTGTTCATATCTTTTAACCATTTATCAATTGGAGAATGGCTTGAATTCTTATAAATTTGAGTCAATTCTCTATATATTTTAGAAATGAGGCCTTTATCAGAACACTTAAATGTAAAAATGATTTCTCAATTTATTGCTTCCCTCCTAATCTTGACTGCATTGGTTTTGTTTGTACAAAACCGTTTTAACTTAATATAATCAAATTTATCTATCTTGTGTTCAATTAAGAGTTTCAGTTCTTCTTTGGACACAAATTCCTTCCTTCTCCACAGATCTGAGAGGTAAACTATCCTATGTTTCTCTAATTTGCTTATAATTTCACTTTTCATGTCTAAATCATGAACCCATTTAGATCTTATCTTGGTATATGGTGTTAGGTGTGGGTCAATGCCTAATTTCTTCCACACTAGTTTCCAATTTTCCCAGCAGTTTTTGTCCAATGGTGAGTACTGATCCCAAAATCTGGGGTCTTTGAGTTTGTCAAACACTAGATTACTATAGTTATTGCCTAGATTGTCCTGATAACCTATCCTGTGCCACTGATCGACTACTCTATTTCTTAGCCAGTAACAAACGGTTTTGATGACCGCTGCTTTATAATATAGTTTTAGATCTGGCACAGCTAGGTCACCCTCATCAGAATTTATTTTCATTGATTCTCTTGAAATTCTTGACCTTTTATTCTTCCAGATGAACAAAGTTCTAATTCTTAGCAAATGTAACATACTCATCCTGGTATTAGTGGGTAGCACATATGCCCTGGATTATTCTTTCTACTCTTACGCAAACAAGTACCTCTCTGGGGGTTGGTACAAGGGAGGGCATATTGTATGTGCTCCAAGGACTCGACCCTATTTTCTAGTCCCCTGTTATATTTCACTATAAAATCATACACAGACATTTTGAAATAGAGAGAGAACTGACAAATGAAAAGTTTTGAAGTGCTCAAAATTCTGTTTGAATTAGATTGGATTTGACTTAGTCTGAAGTGAGGGAGGGAGTGAAGAACTAAAATCAATGAAATATGTCTATTGAAAAGAGGGAGGCTGATTGGTGGCATGGTGGAGTCAGGAAGACCTGAGTTCAAATCTGACCCTGTACACTTACTAACCATGTGACCCTGAATTTGCCTCTATTTGCCTTAATTCACTAAAGAAGGAAATGGCAAACCACTCTAGGGTCTTCGCCAAGAAAATCTTATGGATAGTACTGATGTGAAATGGTTCACAGCAGGGTCAAGAAAAGTCAAACAGCACAGAAAAACAACTGACAAGTGGATCAAGTTACAGTGGAGCTCACAATAGTAATGCTGAGGAATTTGTTGCCTCTGGAGTTTCCTAACCTGACACCTATTTAAGTGTGGCTGCTCATACTTTCTGGTATCTACCATCTAAATTTTTGGAACAGAAAGTTCATGGGTCAGTATGTTATCCTTTGTAGAAGGGCTGAGGTATTCACTTTCATGTCAAAATTAGCTAGATCCCCAATCCCTCTGTTTCATTTTGCCATCATGTCATCTATGAATTTCTTTATATCAGTATTGAATGGATTTATATTTTTAGCACTTCTTGGGGAAAGGGGATTATAAATTTATTCCCAGATGTGCATAGTGAGACTTCCTTCTATTCTTTCTAAACTTATCTCTCTCTAACTCAAAATACATCCCCTTATTTCAGGGTCTGATAAATAAGCCAATGTTTATCCTGGCCTTACTATGGATGATTAATTTTATCGTTGTTGTTAAATCATGACAAATCTCTTGGCACACTATTTAACTTTGCCCATTGTATTTATTCATACTTATAGATTGTTCCCCCCTACATTCTTAGTTACTCCTTCAACTCCTACAAATTAGGAAATTGAGGCAAACAGAATTAAATGACTTATCCAGAGTCACACAGTTAGCGACTGAGGCCGAATTGGAACATAGGAGGAAAACTCTTCTAACTCCAGTCCTAACATTTTATCCATTGTACCACCCAGTTACCCATAGTATGCATGATTGTGTGTGTATGTGTGTGTGTGTGTGTGTGTGTGTGTTAATCATGACAAATGCTAAAAAATGACCTCCTTATGCTTTGCCACACTGTTCAGCCCTGTCCATTATATTTATTTGTTTAAATAATGTATTGGTTTTGTTTTATTCTCCTTACATTATCACTTTTCCATTATTCTTTCCAATAATTAATCTTTCCTAACAGCATCCACCCTTGTGATTGTTGTTGTTCAGTCATTTTTCAATGCTGTCTAATTCTTTGTGACCTCATCTGGAGTTTCCTTGGCAAAGATACTGGAATGGTTTGTTATTTCCTCCTTTAGCTTATTTTACAGATAAGGAAACTAAGGCAAATTGGGTTAAATGACTTTACCCAGGGTCACACAACTCAGAACTGGCTGAGACCAGATTGTAACTCAGGAGGATGAGCCTTTCTGACTGTAACCCTGGACCTCTATCTACGGCACCACGTAGTTTCCCACCCTACATAATTACTTTTTTTTTTTTTTTTTTTTGTATTGTTAATCATGACAGCTGCTGAAAATGTCTTCCTTATATCTTGTCTCACTGTTCAGCTTTACTCATTGTATCTATTCATTTAAATGATATATTGATTTTCTTTTTCTCTCTTCATTATCACTTCCCTGTTACCCCTTCCAACCATCTTAGCCAGTAACCCCTCGAAATAGCATTGTAAATAAGGAAGTACAATTAAGCAAAAGCAGATCAAATTAACCATATCTATTAGCATATGCTTAAATCTCCACCTGTAGTTTACCACTTCTCTACCAAAAAAAGGAAGGTCTGTGGTATAGTGGAAGAGTGCCGGATTTGAAAGCAGGACATACTTGGATTCAAATCCTACCTCAGATCCTTACTAATTTTATGATTTTTTTTCCTTCCTTCCTCCTACTCTCCCTCTCTCTCTCCCTTATTTATCCTTCTTTCTTTTTTTCCTTCCTTCCTTCCTTCCTTGTTTTCTCTCTTTTATCCTGGTTGCATTCATTTTATTAGTGGAAAATTGTTTTTGTTTTTTTTTTTTTTGTCTTTTGTGATCTCTCTACCTTACATGGTTATTACTTTTTTCCCCAACCCCTAGTTTTGGAAGGTATTTCCTTCTGTTTGTCTTTAGTTCTGTATATGTGTGTGTTTGTGTGCTTTAATGATGTGACTTTTTAATGCTAAGGTTGCTTATCCACATGGAGTCCTATTATGTTGTAAAGGTAATCTAACCCTAATATCTGACAAACTGCCTTCTATTTCCAGTGTGGTTCTTATCCAATAGAGAATCTTTCTTCCAAGAGCTTATGTTTAATCTTATCACTGCTGCTTATTGCATTTGTAACAATAGCATGAAAGGATGGAGCTGGAAGGGATCTTAGGGTTAATATGTTCTCTCATTTTAAGATAAGGACATTGGGGCCCAGAGAAAGACACTGTTATGGCTGCTCTAGACCCCTTCAATTTCCTTCCCACACTCAGTTCCCACACTTTACCTAGAAAATCAAGGACATTCTCCTGTGAACTCCCTCTTCTCTTCTCTTGTATTGCCCGGACAGCATTCCTTCACTTTTTCCTTGCCAACACCCACATCTTTACAGGTACACTTGTCCTATTCCTTCTGTTGTCTCCAGTTGATTGCTGGATCATTATCTCCATCTTATACTAATTTTCCATCTCTCCCTCTCTGTTGGTTCCTTCTCTACTTGCCATAGCCAAGTCTTGCTTATTCTAAAATAAAATAAAATAATCCTCATTAGATCCTACCAAACCTGTTTGCTGCTATCCTGTATTTCTTTCCCTTTTCCTAGCTGAACTCATTGAAAAATTAATTATCTTCTTTCTCCATATCTTCTGGCTTTTAGCCTCATCAGGCAATTGACACTGTCCTCTGTTTTGGGCAGCTGTTGGGAGTGTGTGGGGGGGACAGGTGGGGAGACAGGTTGAGGGGGGCAGTGGATAGAGGGACACCTGAGCTTAGTTTTGGCCTCAGATACTTACCAGTGTGATTCTAGGCAAATCTGTCTGCCTCAGGTTCCTCAGCTATAAAATGGGAATAATAATAGCACCAACTTCATAGGGTTGTTGTTAGGATCAAATGAGGTAACAAACATAGCACTGACACCTAGGAGATATTATATAAATGTTTTCATCATTATTATCTCTTGTTTGCCCCATTTTATGACTTTTTCCTAATTCTCATCCTTTTTGACATCCCCATTGCATTTAGAAACTATGTCTTCTGGATACTTTACATGTTCCTTCTTGGGTTTTCTCCTAACTGAATCGATGCTTCTCAGTCTCTTTTGCTATGCTAACTATGCTAACTATGAGAGTACCACAAGGGTCTGGCTTGAGTTCTCTTTTCTTTTTACTCTACTTGTTCTCATTTGGTGATCTCAGTTTCCACAGCATCTCTATGCAAATGACTGCTGGGCATTTTCCCTGGCTATCCTCCCCGCCCATCCTGTACCTCTCTCTGGAATTCTTTCCTTCATCTTTGCTTCCTGCCTTCCCTGGTTTTATGCAGGTCTCAGCTATGATGATACTTTCTACAAAAAGCCTTTCCTGATTACTCTTAAAACTACAATTTATTGTGTATAAACAATTATTTTTATGTCATTAAATTTTGAGCTCCTAGAGAGGAAGAACTGCTTTTTATAGACTTCTTTTTATCCTTAGTGCTTAGCACAGTCCAAGAGTAGAAGGAGTGTTGATGAATGATTTTATTTGCAAATGATGTATTCAGTGCAGCTTCAGAAGCTAATATGCAGCAAAGTATGGATTGATTTTCTGCTACTTGTGCTAATTTTGCTAACAATTAATACCGAGAAAACACAGGTGCTCCACCAGCCAGCACCACACCTTCCATATGGGGAACCATCAGTTACAACAAATGGAGAAGTTTTGAATATTGTGTATAATAAATTCACTTACCTCAGAAGTATATTTTCCAGGGATGGACACACTGATAATGAGGTTGACACATACAGTACCAGAGCTAGCTCAGTGTCTGGGAGGCTCTGAAGGACAGGGTAGCAGAAGAGAGTTATTAGATTAGACTGACTACCTAACTGAAGGTCTACAATGCTGCTGTGCCGACTTCATTGTTGTATTTCTGTAAAACCTACCAGTGCCATGACAGGAAACCGAATCACTTCCATTTGAATTGTCTTAGGAAGGTTCTGAAGATCTCCTGGCAGGATAAAACACCAGTCACTGAGGCCTTTTCTCAAACTCAACTGCCAAGCCTTCCAGCTCTGCTGTAGAGAGCACAACCCCTTGGGCTGGACACATTGTCTGAATGCTATATATATGGTTGCCCCAAAGACTATTTTTTGGAGAACTCACACAGGGTAAATACTCACATGGTGGTCAGAAGAAGTGATACAAGGACACTCTCAAGGTCTCTCTGAATTGGAGACACTGGCACAAAACTGCCCAGAGAAGTTGCTGTGCTCTGTGAACAAAGCAGAATTGAAATAGCTCCAAAAAAATGCAAGATGCACAAATTCAGAGTCCACCTCAAATGTTCAGAATACGGACTATTTGTGCCCAAGCTGTGGCAGAGCATTCCGAGCTTGTATTGGATTGTTCATATATAGTAAGACACCTTGTAATTTGACTCTAACAGAGAGATGTCATTTTGGTTCTCTTTGAGAATGAAGGACAACAACCAATCAGCTGCTGCAGTGCCTGGCATATAGTAGGCACTTAATAAATCCTTTTTGATTGATTAAGGAGCCTCAGTGTATCTCCCCTGAGCTTCAAGACCACATTGCCTATAGAACCTTTTGAACTGGATGTTTCATTAGCATGTCAAGCTAAATATGTCCAAACTAAAGCTCAAAATTCACCTTTTCTCCTAATATCCATTTTCCTGTCCCTCCAGGACCATCATTCTTTTACGTAGCTAGGCTTGTAGTCTAGAATCCCTGATTCCTCACTTTCACTTATCGTATAAATCCAATTAATTGTCAATTCTTACTTATTATTCCTATTTTTCTACTTACAAAGCCATTATTGAACCTAGATTTACATCATCTTTCTGGTGGAGTATTGAAATAATCTAATTGATTGCTGTGCTTCAAGTCTCTCCCTAATCTAGTCCATCTTTCTTACAACCATCAAAATGACGTTCCTAAAGCGGAGATCTGAGCTTGTTAGTCCCCTACTCAGGGAATTCTCTATTACTTCTGAGGTCAAATATAAACTTTTTCTTTTTCTTCCTTCCTTCCTTCCTTCCTTCCTTCCTTCCTTCCTTCCTTCCTTCCTTCCTTCCTTCCTTCCTTCCTTCCTTTCTTTCTTTCTTTCTTTCTTTTTCTTTCTTTCTTTCTTTCTTTCTTTCTTTCTTTCTTTCTTTCTTTCTCTCTCTCTCTCTCTCTCTCTCTTTCTTTCTCTCTCTCTCTCTCTCTTTCTTTCTTTCTTTCTTTCTTTCTTTCTTTCTTTCTTTCTTTCTTTCTCTCTCTCTCTCTCTTTCTTCTTTTTTTTTTTTACCAAAACTCTTCACAACCTGGTCCCTTACTATTTAATTACAATCTGCTTAATATTTCTCACTACAGACCATGCCTTTTTGCTCAGCTATTCCCCATGTCTAGAATGCTCTCAATCCTTACCTCCACCTTGTGGATGCTCTGATTCTCTTCAAGAGATAGCTCAAATCACCTCCAGAAAATTTCTTTTCGTCTCCAACTTCTTCCTGCCCAGCTCTCTTCCTAACCTGCCTTGCTTTCTAAGGTTACTTTATTCACATATGTACACACATGTATATGTGTATCACACAATATATACATATGTATATGTGTATGACATATATAATATAGATTCTATAGAGTGTAAGCTTCTTAAAGGCAGGAAACAATTTTGCTTTTGTCTTTGTATGTCCAGTACTTAGCATAGTGTCTGGCATTCAGCAGGTGCTTAATAAATGTTGATTGATTTGTAGAGGTTAGCACAATTAATGAATAGCAAAGATAAGATATGGTACCACATGGATGAACAGAGGGTCACCGACTATAATTCTTTAGGTAAGATGGTAATTATGGTCACCAGACCTTAGCATTTGCCCTGTCACTATGCCCTCTGAATTCCTGGGCACTTTGTGCCCTCTTCTGTCTCTCCTAATTAGAAAGTGATTTCCTTGAGAGCTGATACTGTCTCATTGTTCTATATGTATTCCCAGCACTTAGCATGGTACTTGGGACATAGGAAGTGCATAATAAATACCATTCATTCATCTCACCACCCATCCAGTTATTTATTCATTCATGGTGGCACAAGGACATTTAGATCTGAATCAAAGCTTTGTCTACTAGCTCTCCAGCTGTCCTTCTGCTGATTTACCACACTAGCTCTAGAAATGAAGGCAGATTAAATATTCCTACACAGCATGCCTTCTCTTGGGGAATGAAATCCATGAAATTTCTGGCCTAAATCCCTCCCTCCTTATCAACTGTGAGATTCTATGTATGTGCCTGCTTGTCCCCTTTTCAGTTGTATTTCATCCTGGTTTCTGTGAAGAACTCACAATGATGACCTGCAGAGACTTTTTAATTGAACTTTATGGAATCTGCCAGGTACTACTACCACCACCACCATCACTACACCTATTACCACTCCTCCTCCTAGCAAGCATTTGATCCTTACCACAACCCTGGGAGGTGAGGCTTATCATTATCCCTATTTCACAAATGAGGAAAAGGGGACAAACAGGTGAAGTGACTTGTCCAGAATCACAGAGTCTGTAAGTATCTGAGGTCATATTTGAACTTGAGTCTTCTTGTGACTCCGGATCCAGTGCCCTATCAACTGAGGAGTCTTTAGAGAAGAAAAAAAGCACAAATTCTGGAGGAAACAGTGTCCCCAGCTTTCCAAAGAAGAAGCACTTCATAGATTCATCTTGATGTGGCTAAAATCTGGCAACAACCCAACCAAGTAAAGATTTGTGTTGCTATAACATTCTGCAGTCTCACAGGTGGAAAGCACCTCTAACTCAATCCATGCCTGAAAAGCATCACTTTATAACATACAAGACGTGTTTAACAAGCCTTTGCTTGAAGACCTTTAATGAGGAGGAAAGTATTACCTCCAGAGGGCAGTCAATTTCACTTTTTACTTGCTTCAAACCTAGATCTATTTTTTTTTCTTTTTCTCTTTTCCTCTTCCTTCCTTCCTTTTCTCTTCCTTTCTTCTTTCCTATCTCCTTCCTTTTTTCTTTTTGCTTCCTTCTCTCCTTCCCTCCCTTTGTTTCTTTCTTTCTTTCTTTTTTTTTTGGGGGGGGGAGGAAGTAGAGGAAGAGGAAAGGAAGAAAGAAAAGGAAAAAAATCTTTATATAGCAACTACTATGTGTCAGGCACTTTTTCCAAATATAATTTTATTTGAGCCTCAAAACAACCCTGTGAAAGAAGTGCTATTAATAGTCCCCCTCCTTAATATTATAACTGAGGCAAAGAGGTTAAATGAATTGGTCAGGATTAAGTGTCTGAGGTGGGATTTGAATTCAAGATTTCCTTAAAGTACTATCCATTGCTCTTTTGGGGACAAAACAAAACAAAAAAACACCTCATCTAATCACTTTCATTTGACAAAATTTTAAACCCTTGAACACAACCACCATGAATTTCCTGAGCTTTCTCAATTCCTTCATCTGATTCTCATATAGCATGATCTTGAGACTTTTTCCTATTCCTATTGATCTCCCCCAATTATACAGCTTATTATTATTATTATTGTGAACTGAGCACAATCCTCCAGTGATGGTCTGATCATGTTAGAGTTTGTTAATGTTAATGTTGAGTCGTTTTTGACTCTTCATGACCCTATTTGGGGTTTTCTTGGCAAAGATACTGGAGTGGTTTGCCATTTCCTTTTTCAGCTCATTTTACAGGTGAGGAAACTGAGGTAAACAGGGTTAAGTGACTTGCCCACAGTCAGCAGCTAGTATTTGAGGTCAAATTTGAACTCAAGTAAAATAAGTCAAATTCCCCTTCCAGAAGATAGTTCTTTGAAAATCTGAAGACAGGAGAGCAATTTGGAACTATGGCCAAAAGGCTATCAAAATGTGCATACCCTTTGATCCAGCAGTGTCTCTACTGGGCTTATATCCCAAAGAGATTTTGCACATGTGCAAAAATGTTTGTGGCAGCCCTTTTTGTAGTAGCAAGAAACTGGAAACTGAATGGATGCCCATCAATTGGATAGCTAAATAAATTATGGTATAGGAAATGTTATGGAATATTATTGTTCTGTAAAAAACAATCAGCAGGATGATTTTAGAGAAGCCTGGAGAGACTTGCATGAACTGATGCTAAGTGAAATGAGCAGAACCAGGAGATCATTGTACATGGCAACAAGAAGATTATATGTCAATCAGTTCTGATGGATGTGCCTCTTTTCAACAATGAGATGATTCAGGCCAGTTCCAATGTTCTTGTGATGATGAGAACCATCTGCATTCATAGAGCAGACTGTGGGAACTGAGTGTGGGCCACAATATAGCATTTTCCCTCTTTTATTGTTGTTTGCTTACATTTTTTTTCTCATTTTTTTCCTTTTTGATCTGATTTTTCTTGTTCAGCAAGATAATTGTATAAATTTGTGTGTATATACATATACACATATATTAGATTTAACATATATTTTTAACATGTTTAACATATATTGGACTACTTGAGGGGGGAAATGGAGGGAAGGGGAGGAAAATTTGTAATACCACAAGGTTTTGCAAGGGTCAATGTTGAAAAATCTATGCTTTAATTAAAAAAAAAAACCCAACCAAACTAAAATCGCAGATTTTATCTGAAGATAGTAACCAACTTCTCATTAGTTCTCCTTATGTAGAATGAAGGGATTGATTAAACTAGATGTTTTCTAAGGTTTCTTCCAGCTGTTAATCCTATGACCTTATGGCCTTCTTCAATCTCAGTCCTTTATTCTTCCAAGTTATTTATTTTCTGTACTTTCAGCATTTGGCAGAGTGTCTTGAATAAATATATTAGCTGCTTTACAAGTGTCTGCTAAAGGAATGAATGAAGGAGATTTTGCTAACTCAATCAGGAGTTCCATCAGTATAATCCCAATTAGGCAGGAATGGTTTATGGTTATTTTGGAATCACTTATTCTGACAAAATTAAGTCACTGGGATTTTAATCAGCTTAATTATTATTAAAATGCTCTAACTTCCATACTTTTTTTTGGAGTGTTTTTTTTTTCTGTATAAAAAAGAAATTATACTTCAAATAGTCATGACTTTCAAGAAATGCATTATATTTTAATTTAAAAAAATGAAAACCATATCTATCTGACCTAAAAAATGTATGTTAGAGAAACATGAAATCCAAGAGCTGGAAGGAACTTTAAAAATCATCTAAAAACTCAGACTTGCAGCATGAATTTAGTATATTTTTTTGACAAGTGGTCATTCAGGATCTGCTTTAGGACTTCCAGTGATGGAAAGTTCGCCCCCTCACAAGGCAGAAAACACAAATTGTGCTCATTCATTTTATTGAGAATGCACAGATTTTGATATAGCTATTGCATCACAATACTGAACTGCTAGATGTCTTAGAAAGGCTTAATTCATATTTATTCTATGCTTTTTTTCTTCACAATAAAAATAATCAGAAAATCATGCCAAGTTTTTAAAATCAAGAACATTAATTCATTCAGATTTAATGACAGCTTTTCTTTTTAAACTAAGGACTCCATATCACAGAGTACTCACAGTGCAGGTCACAGTCATTGAAAAAATAAATAACAATGCGTTTATGTCATTTCCCATCTCATTGTCCTCTGCCTGCCTATTAAAGAGATCTTGCACTTGAGTCTAGTCCAGAGTGTCAGATGGAAAGACCTGGATGAACCCCACAAAAAGATGTATATGGTGGCTTCAGAAACTGTATTTTTATAAAGGGTTCTTTCCTGATGATGAACACATCCTGAAAAGAGCTGCATCCTTGTTACTCAGTGGAATCCAAATTCTCTCATGCCACATAATTGCCACTTGGTAAATCAGTGGGTTTCTGCAGAGGCTGGGACCAGACCATTTAGGGTACACAGCTGTTCCCTGTTGCTTGAACCCTTCGGACCGGAGTGGGATGAGGCGTTCCCTGTGCCTGAATATCTGACACTTGCCAAACCTTATTTCTTTGGCTTCTGCTCCTAATACCTGGGAGTTGCCACATCTGGAAGGTAGCTCTCCATCTTCTTGAGGTCATTGAGAGTCTTTTTATTTGTAATCCAAAGTGCTGGGTAATCATTCCACCTTGCCAATTGTCCGGAGACTTAAAAGCAAATCTACCCTGCTTTCCCATTAGCCCTTCCCCACCTCCCCCAAAGTACTCTGCATTGAAGACTCAGCAGCGTCTCTGAAACAGTGTGTAAAAGAAATGACCTGGTTCAATGGAACTACTTCTTTCCTCCTCCTCCCACCCCAAGTCAAGCTCAGTCCTGCAGTTTCTTGAGCTAACCTGCCAGGGGGATGGAGAGCACATTGCAATCTCCCTACCCCTAGAAGGGGACATGAAAAGTACATTCTAAGGAACCTTCTATTGTGGGAAAGCTTTATTGACTTACAAGGTCATGTAATTTAAAATTAGAAGAGGTCATCTAACTGTCATTTTACAGAGGAAGAGAAATGAAGTGAATTACTCAAGATTACATAAACGATTCCACTGATTTTAATAGAAGTCAGAGGACTTAAGTTCAAATCCTGCTTCTTTTACTATTGTGAGCAAGTCTCATTATCTCTTGGCTTGTTTCCTCCTCTGTAAAAGAAGAGGTTTGGAGCAGGTGCCTTAAAGGTTTTTTCCAATCTTTAAATCTATGATATGACATTAAAATGGATCTCAAGGTCACAGGCTGGTAGATGGCTTTGTTTTTCCCTGCTGAAAGGGAAAACATATTAACATGGGGATTTGAGTCAGGGTCTGGATAGACGAAGTCTTTGTGGACTATTGAAATGGTATCTCCTTTGGGGATAAAGAAAAACCCAGTAAAATCTTGTTTGAATAAAAAAAAAATCACAACAAATTGCAATGTTTTCCTTTTTTTTTTTTGAATGCACTTTCTAGGGTCACATATCTTCTTAATGTATCACTTTAAAAGTCCTGGCTAATGGAGTTATTATAAGAAACTCTGTGTGAACTCTGGCAAACAGGAAAATTATATATAGATTAAACTGATAGTTATTTTAAGAATTAGTCTGAATAAAGAGCAGATGATTCCAGAATTTTAATTCTACCAGATGAGTTCCTTAATTTCCCATGGGCACAGTGCTTATTTTTAATTTTCCTAAAAGTTTGTTTTCCTCTCAGCATTGTGTTAATCAGTTGGGACTTCAAGCATTTTTTCCCCCACACTCACTAATCTCTAGGGAACTGAGGAAGATGTATAGATTGTGCAGTCCTTCAGCTGAACCCTATGATGGACATTAATGACACACATAACCAGAATACTTTAGAAACACATTTCAAGAAGCTGGAAGGAGCATACTGTTGGAAGCCATAGCTATAAGCCTATGGAAAAGGTATGAAAGGCATGAAAGCAATCTAAGATGTCATTGAAAACAAAATTGCCAAGATCTAGAAAGTTTTTAATTAAAAATATTAATTTTTATTTTTAAATTTTCACTAAAGTCTTTATCTAAATTGCTGGATCTGGAGTTAGAATGCTTGTGTTTGAATCCAGATTCTGCTACTTAATATCTATGTCACTTTGGGTAAATCTTTTAACCTCTCAGCATCTGAAAATTGGGTGGAGAGTTAGGACCAGAAGGCTTCTAAATTGATCCCATGTTCCTCTAGGGAAGGTAGACCCTGGCTATGACACTGAAGACCACACCATCAGAATATTAACTCTGGCAGGTTCTCTAAAGCTAGGAAAACTTTGAGATTGGGGCTGGCAATTAACTGCATTCCTGTCACTCAAGAACCATCCTGGCTAAACTCTGGGAGGTTCATTAGGAGATGACTCACCACCTATGAACTTCTCAGACCTAGCACTTCAGGAAAACCAGTTATGTGACTTCCCAGATTGATAGAATCATGGTTCCCTTAAGGGTTTTAAATATATGTCCCCATAAAAACATTCTTTCATTTCAGGAATGAGAAAACTGAACCTTGGAGAAATGTCTCGCCACAAAAGCAAACAAGAGTCAAGACTTGAACCAAAATTCTTTGGCTTGAAATCCAAGCCTGTAGTATCTTTTAAAACAAATTAATCACCACCAAACCAAAATTTCTTGTTAGATCAGGGCTCTGTATAATGAATACGTCTTTTATCCAATGTTCCTCACAAGGAACAAAACATGGCAGCCTAATGTTTTATTATCTAATTTGGAAGCTTACTTTTGATAGAAAGAAATGGTTCTTATTAATCAACAAAGGACATTGTTGACAAAGTACTTAAGCTTGTTTTCACTAAAAGAACAAGAAATGAAATGGATGTGAGGTAAACTTATCTCTTCTCACTCTAGTACTCCCTGCATCATAGACATTTGAAAAAGATTATTCAAAATTAGTGGTTTTTGGAAGGAACCTTTTTGTAGTTTTGAGGAAGCTGCTAAGTAAGTTTCTCCATAGAGAGGGTTTGCATGGTTGGCTAAGGAGAACAGAAAATACAAGTTACAGTTGAATGAGTACTGGATTATGAGTCAAGGGACTTGGGTTGGAATGTTTGCTGTATCATTTCTGACCTCAGACCTCAGTTTCCTCATTGGTATCATAAGATCCTCTCCATTTCTAAGTCCTTGAGATCCTATTCATCAGGATGAAATCATGAATTCTTAAAATTCCTTAAGCCAGGAACTTTGATGAAATAGTTCTCAGAATAGCATGTTACACAATAGGGGTATAATTATCATAGAATTGGTAGGGGTATGAGGTATGTGTGTAGGAAAGATATGGTAATAAACTCATTAAAATGCCTGAAATACACCTGCAAACTTTACCCTGATTAAAGGGTTAATGTTTATAGATCTTATTTCTATTGGTTTTAGATATATTAGGCAGATATACCATAAAGAAAGATGTTTGGAACCCCAGGAGATTTCTGTTTCTATAAAATGCAAAGGTCCAGTTTACAAGTCATCCAGCTCAGGGATTCTTAAACTTTTTTCCTCGCATAATTCTGCCCAAGAAATTTTTATACAACTCTGTATAAAATGCTTCTAAGTGTCTACTTCCCAAATAGCATTAGTTATCTTACTGCTAACCTAGGAATGGGGAAATGTATGTATGCATCTTTGTTTTCCAGTATTTAGTTATGTTTTCATTCCCTGGACCCATGAAGAAATAAACAGATTAACATGGAGCAAGAAAGTTAAATTTCTAAGAAAGGCAGAAGGGCCTTTTTGGCTACCTCACGAAGCAGAAGTTTCAAATTGGGGAACTGGAGATGATGAAGTTGCACTTAATTAACAAATAATTTTCATATTCACAGAGGGCATAGATAGGATGAGTAGATTCATTTCAGAAAGATCCTTAAAGGTGCCAGCTGAATCCCCTGCTGCATTAGGATCATTCACTATTCAGGCAATTTGTGTGTGTTTTGGGGTTCACTGATTCTGGAACTCAAGTAACTCTACAAAGTCACTATTTGGGATGAACCAAGTTCCAGGGAAGAGAGATAAGTAGAAAGGAAGGAAGAACTTCAGTGAATGGTTCTCAATTCTGCCACAGCTAAAATGCTTTTCCCCAGGAAACTAGGCTCTGGGCATTAAGGGGACGGCACTGGACATTCTTCCTCTTGCCTTGCATATTGACACAAATAATTGTCATAAGAAGGAAATGATTATGTTTGGAGATCCTAAGTCTTTCCGGTATTCGGGCCCCCCAGAGTACAGCGATCGATCTCTGGTAGAATTCCCTTCTCCCAGCTAATGATGCTTTCCAAGGGGTTACTCTGATAACGATGTAGATTCCGTATATGATCACTGAAGAATTTAGCGATGAAAGGCAAACTTATAATCATCAATTCAGAGAACTTTCAAAGCTATTTATTTGAACTCCTTCATCTTATAAAGGAAGAAACTTTGGCCTAAAGAGTTGGAATGGCTTAGTTGAAGTCACACATATGGCAAGAAAGTAATAAGCCTGGACTCTGAACCCAGGTCCTCCGCCTACAAATTGCCACTGTGCTACAGCTGTCCCTTTTTGGTTAAGGGAGCTGTTTAATGATTACTTAATATTCTGTCTGCTACCCTAGGCCCAGAAACAAGACAAAGAGAAAGAAGAGGAAACAAGGATGATAATAACACAAATTAACCAAACAGCTTTAGTGCCTCTTCTTCTTTTAATAAAATAAAACAAAATAAAAAGCTGGGTTTTCCTCTTTGTCCAGGTCGCAAGTGCAGGGTCTATTCATTAGCTGAGCTCACTCTCCACAGCATGGGAGCTTCATGTTTTTTTCTTCTTGGGTGAGCCCTCCTTCCCCCCTTACTAATTAATGCCCAACTTAGACACCCAAGAGACTCAATCCACTGCAATTGGAACTCCTGAGCTCATGGTCTACCAGCCTCAAGTCTCCCAGTTGGCAGGGATGACGAGCAAATAATAATATCATGCCAAATCTCAAACAAGTTCAGTCAAAAGAGAAGATAAAGAGGGAAATTTCATAAAGAAAACTAACAAGGCAAGGCTCAGATTGGTTGGGCATTCGGTTGGGAAGCTTGCATACTATATGATGATAACAGAAAACAGAGCAGGGGCTAACTCCAACAAGGGAGAAAGAAAACGGTACAATGTGTACACTTTGCCTATTACTACTGGTCCAGAACCCACCTCTAAGCCCCTTAAATTCCCCTTAGCAAGAACAGAGAACATAGCCCGAAGTAGTCTCTAGCCTTTAGCACTGGAAGGAACTGAGGTCACTTAACTAAGTCCAATTTCCTGATTTTATTGGTCAGGAAACTGGGACCCAGAGAGGTAAAAGTGACTCAGGCAATAAATAGAAGAACTAGGATTGGGCATCCAAATTTAGTACTTCTTAAACAGTCCCACACCTTCACGAAATGGAGGTGACAGAACAGCCAGATTGCTATATTATAGGCTTAAAATAGTTATTCTTCTTCCTTAAGAAATCTATATGTCTTTAATTTTCCTTATTTATGGATTATACATTTCCATGTGCTAATCAGCTCCAGGAATAAAAGAAAGGGTATGGTAAAAAATGTTTTAAAAATGAAACCCTAGTGTTTCAAATAATTCTTTCAAGTTTGTATTTGATATGTATTGCTCCAATGTTTAATTTATACTTTAGTTTAAAAATAATATTTTCACCTGAAGTGTGTGTGTGTGTGTGTGTATGTACACATATTCAATAAATGTATATAGGCTTTAAGGGAGTTCCATTGGCACACTGAATTCAGAAGGAAACTAAAGACAAGAACTTCATAAATTAAAAACATTTGTTATTTTCTATTTGGAAACCACAGTGTACTTGTAATTATAGTCTCAAAAGAGCCATGATAATAGACTACTTAAAAAAACCCACCCACCTCAAATTTATTTTCTGAGGAAGTTTATAATTAGAATTTCCTCACAAAGGTAAATCGGCAATTGGATGGTGGTAGGTGACAAGTAGATTCTACGACACAGATTAGATTTTCTAGTTCCACTCTCATTTGGTAGATGAGGTAATTTAGACCTAGAGAATAAAAGTAATTTGTTCAAGATTATACAGCCAAGTTAGTGGCAAAACCCAGATTTGCTAACTCTGATTCAGAACTCTTTATGCTGCCACAGTATGTATTTTTCCCCCCATATCAACAGACTGTCCCCCTCTTGGCTGGGACCATGCAGCCTGGGTCTTATTCTGACATTTTGCTAAAAATCAATTGCAATCCTCAGCAAGATCTTTGAGTGAGAAACAATGGTAGGATGTGCCCTTGAGAGCCTATAGAGCACTCAAGGATTTTATGAGGTTTGACTTAAAACCTGAATAAACAAAGATCTATTTCCACAGGAACCATGCCTTAAGTTAAAATTATACAAGTTTTCTCTGTTTTGAGAAAACTCGTCTGTTTTTATCATTCACCACAAGGAAGGGGTCCTCAACTTCCTATATACTGATTTATTTACAAAGCCTTCTGGTTCACTAATGAATTGGATAGTCCAGTATCTAGATATCATCCCTTCTAAAGCCTCTACTTGGTATAACTATTAATACTGTTTTAGAATCAGAAGGGAAAAGGGGATAATGAATGCATCAGTCTCTCCCTTCTTAGACCCATGCAGGCTAAATGGAAATGATGAGAGAAACACATGAATGCTTCTTCCTATGAAAATTCAGGCTAATGAAATTCAGAAGAGGCACAGGAAAATGTGCTCATCCCTTTAACTATCCAACCCCCCAAACCCTTAAGCATAATAAATAGATCAGGGCAGGTCTTCAGGAATTCCCTATTTGACATAAACTAACAACTCTTTTTCTCACTGAGGGCTGTTTTCTTATGGGCTTTTAAAATATTATTTCCTTGAAATGATCATGGGTAGCTCTTATTACTATGTGCAAAATATTCAGATATTAAAAATGCATCAAATATTTAGTAATCTTATATAGACTTCTGCTATATAAACATTAAAAAAATAAAAAAAAATCTATGTAGAAAATTAATTGTGCTTTTTCAAGAAAGCTTGAATGGTTATTTTAATAAATCTTTAAATATCTATTTCAGAATTACATAGCAGTTTTTTAAAAAAATGTTAACTACACTGCTGAATCTATTTTGAATTGATGTACCATCTCTGGCATCTTACATAAAATATACCATGAGGTTTAAGTAACTTGGAACTTTAAATTATGGTTTTAATAGTTGCCTTTACCTACACAGATGAAGGGATCTGTGGGCCAGGACATTTCTAAGCTTGTCACTTCACTAATTCGTGGCACTGCTTCACAGAGATAAACTGGTGGAGTATCTCAACAACTAAATGTTTTGACAAATGGCCTAGCTTTAATAGTAGAGTGTTAACAATGCAATGATAAACTGAAATTGATGTTGTAATTTGTCCTATAGAAGAGATAGAGTATGTTTATGTTAAGAAACCCGTTTTTAAGTTATTTATGACAATTTCCATTATATTACTGAGTTAGCACCCAATTCGATTATTAAGTTGGTTCTTTTTTTTTTTTTTAACGGTCTTCTCTATCTCTAGCTTAAATTTTTAGTGCCAGTGAAAATGTTACATCTAGACTTGCTTTCCCACAAGCGTGACTGTTTTTGTTTTTTACCATGTGCCTTTCAGGTGGTATGACATATTCAATTGAGATTATTTGCAGAGTGTTATTTTTTAAGATTTCACAGATCATGCTCCAAGTGCATCATAAGAGATGATGGCAGTCCCCACTTTTCCATCTTCCACTGTAAGAATTGTGCGTATTCTTCAAAGGTTCCCAAATGACAACACGTTCCATGTCAGCGCTGAACGCTCTGAACACTGATGACACGGGTCTCCATAAATCAAGCCTTTCCAGGGAAGTGAGCGTTTTCCGCAGTGCATACCTAATTTGGCTTCCCAGGCCAGCAGTTAATTTAGAGAGCAACGTTTGTTCTTTGGATGCAGCCAAAGAGAATTCTGACTTAGAGGACTGCTTTGTTTCCAAAAGCATGAATGCAAGGCAGGGGAAGACAAATGCTGTGTGCTGAGGATGACAGAGACTGGAGGGAAGGGAAACACACGAGTTTCACTCATGTAGTGTCCAAAAGGAGGTCCTCACCATCCCTCCCAGACCCTGGCAGACTCCTTTTAGGTTTTTTTCTCCCTATCAGTGACCTTGAGAAAAAAAACTCCACAGAGGAGAGTTCCTGTAACCCAATGAAGGTCCTCATGTGCTCCTCCTTCCAGCAAGAGAAAGCGTGGACCGCTAGCTGGTGATGGAGGAAAGACGCTCGTATTTTGGGATGGAAATTCAGAGAAGTAAGATGCCCTCTTCATAAGGTCTCAAAGACAGCTGGGTCCCCCTCCCAGGGGCACTGGCTCTACTTTAATCATCTTCTTGACACATTGGCAAGTTGACAAAAGTAAAGACATTAAACTCTATCATTATTGAGAAGCACAAGAAAATGGCGTACAGCACCAACACGTAGATGCCGAGTTTCTTGTCAAGTCTCCACTTATTTAGATGGATACCAAGCACCTGTAAGCAAAGAAATGAGAGGTTAGGCCTCTTGTAGCTTGGAGGGCTAGAAGTCTTTTTCAAATGAAAACCCAACCAAAGGGGAAAATGTCCAAGAACCCCAAGGACTTGGGGACCAGTTCCAATGAGGAGTGTAGAAAGGTGACAACTCCTTCAACACACCAAACTCCTGGATAAGTGAGAAAAGGAGTTTAAAATTTACCATCCATATGTAACAGGCCCTTTTCAGTCCGTGGCTTTCTTGATTTCCACTACTTTTTACACCCTGTCCTAATGTAATGAATGCTCATCCTTTGCTCTGTAGAGCCACACTTTTCTGTTACTTTTCCTGTTTTCTCAACTTTTTTTTTTTTTTGGTCTTTTGCTGGCTTCTGATTTTTTCTCCAACCTCAAAAAATGTTCTAATAAAGTTCTCTAAACTATCACCAACCTAGTGTGGGCCTGAGTGCTACTAATTACCCAGATGACTGCCAAGGTCTTCTAACATCATTCATACTTTTATCAGAATGATATTTTTGAGACTTAGATCTCGGCCCTTTAGAGTTATTCTACTTAGAAAGGATTAGGGACTCCCTATTACCTCTTGAAAGAAGTTAATTCTCCTCTGACGATAGACATTGAAGGCCCTATGAAATCTGGTGTCACAGTACCTTTCCAGCTTTATCTCAATATGCATCATGTTCCCACATCTCCATCACTCTCAACGCCTAAGCTTAATCTCCATTCAGATGTCAAAATTATCTTTTTAAAGTGTAGTTCTGACCCCACTATCTCACTCAATAAACTCCAATGGCTCCCAAATGTCTCCAGGAACAAACGCAATTTTTTTTGTTTGGTATTCAAAGCCTGAAACCTGCTTCCCCTTGTACCTCCCTCCCTTCTTCCCCCCTCCACCCTAATCTTTCCAGTCTTTTTTTCCCCTGATACCATACCATAGGCTCTGTAACCCAGTAACACTGGCTTCCTAGCTGTTCCTCACACAAGAGGCTTTGCCTCCTGACAAGTTCTAGTCCCTCTGGTTGGAGTTAAAACTTTTTATGGGAAGCTGTTCCTAATCCCCCCTAATAGTAGTGCCTACCTTCTGTTGATTATTTCCAATTTATCCTGATTATATCTTGTTTGTACATAGTTGTCTGCAAGCTGTCTCCAATGATTAGACTCTGAGCTTCTTGACAATGAGGACTGCCTTTTGCCTTCTCTATTCTTAGCTTAGCTTCTACCATATAGTCAGCACTTAATAAGTACCACTAGTAGATTTGCTTCCTTTCTTTGCTTACTGAATTTCTGTTGTTCTTCACTCATGTCTGATCCTTATTTGTAGTTTTCTTGGCAAAGATACTGGAATGATTTGCCATTTCCTTCTCCATTTCATTTGACAGATGAGGAAACGGGAGGAAAACAGGGGTCAGTGACTTGCCCAGGATCACACAGCTAGGCAAAGTGTCAGGTAGGATTTGAACTCAGGTTTTCCTTACTGCAGGACTGGCACTTTATCTACTGTGTTACTTAGCTGCCCAAAGATACTAGAGTGGTCTGCTACATCCTTCTCTACTGGGTTAAGGTAAACAAGTTTAAATGATTTGCCTAAGGTGATACAGGTAATAAGTGTTTGAGGTAGGATTTGAACTCAGAACTTCCTGACTCCAGGCCTAAGGCTTTATCTGCTGAGATACACAGATGCCTTGTAGCAAGTCTTTATAATCCAACCCAAATACCACTTCCTTTAGAAAGCCTTCCTCAATATACCTGGTGAGTAATGATTTTGCCTCTTAGTACTCATAGTATTCTATAAACCAATCATGAGTATTATAATTAGATGTGTTAGTGTCTTATTTTTTACACTGCTGTACAAACCTAAATTTCTTCAATTCAATTCAATTTAGTAATAATAAAATTAAGATTCACCTATCTGCAGTCAATTTTATTCTCAATTTGATACTGACCTTTTCTTTTTCTTTTTTACTAGTCACTTTCGTATTGTTGTTGCTTCTCTTTCTCTGTCTCTCTTTATCTTCCTCCTTCTTTCCTTTCCTCTTGTCCCTCACCATCTCATTAAGAGTCAAGTGGGACACTCATGGGCCCAATTCTACTAATGATCGACATAGGAGCTTTGATCTGTTTTGTTTCAGACTTTCTGTGGCTAAAATCTGAGAGATCCCTCAGATTACAGGTGAGCACTACTAGGTGCTACGTTCTCCTGGCAGCAAGGGTAGTGAATAGAGCTGGCCTTCAAGTCTTGATTCTGACACATACTAGATGGATGGTCCTGGACAGATCACTTAATACCAGTGATCTAGATGACCATTTAAAATTATAAACTGCAGAGAAGGTGCCATTCATAGAATTTTATCATGAAAACACCCTATGCCACTGAAAGGCAGCTGGATGTTAAGTGAAAGAATGCTGGGCTAGTCTCAGACACTTACTAGCTATGTCATCCTGGGCAAGTCACTTAATTCAGTCTTCAACAGCAAAATAAACTGGAAAATCAAATTACTCCACCATTTTTGCTAAGAAAACCCCAAATGTGGTCATGGAGAATTGGACATGACTGAAATGAATGAACAAGAACAAAATATCAAAATTATGTTTGATTAAAAAATTAGCTTTATTCTCATTACCAAGGATTACTGAGAATTAGTGAGAAGATGATCAATGGTTCACCATTATTATGACAGCATGCAAATATAAAAATATTCATCTGGGACTAGACATGAATATAAGGACACATAAAGTCTAGTTTAAGTTTCTAAAAACTTACAGTAAGAGCAACAGATCCGAGTAATAGCACAACTGAATAAACCAGCCCCTTGCTGTTTATTTTTACCTAGAAAAACAAAAGGAAAACCAGCTTTAATCTTGAGTGTTTAGTACTACAGAAGAAAATACAACCAAATGCAGTACACAAATCATCCCATAATCTAAACATTTTAGATTTTATCCAATCTGAGGATTTTAAAGCTAGAATGGAGTGTCTTAGAGGTCTCCTTGTCTAGTCCTTTCATTTCACTGAGAAGGAATCTGAGACCCAGAGAAAGGAAAGACCCAGAGATTTGAATCCTGGCCTTCCCACCCCAAATCCAATACTCTTTGCACTGTTCTGTGCTGTCTCCTTTGTCCATTCACAGCTTTTTACAGCTGGAAAGCACTATAGAAATCATTTAGTCCTACTTTCTCATTCTGTAGATGAGGAAACAAAGAATTTAACTGCATTATTCACCATTCATCCAGAATAGATGCAACATATATTTTATTACTTTAGCTTTTCAATATTATTCCATTAAAACAAACAAGCAAGCAAAGACAACTGGTTCTAATAGAAATTCTTTAAATTTTCTTCTCTTTAACCAATATGCATCCAGCTGTAAAGGTTACCAGTCAGACTGATCTGGATTGGATAAAAGAAATTTGCTGAGGTACTGTTGTAATTCTGATTGAATCGATCAAATTCCTCATTTTCATCTACTGCTCTTATTTCTTGGGTGTTTCTCTATCCCCAAAATGGAGAGATTAATATCTGTCCTTGTCTGACTGGAAGGGTTGGCAATAATGATAGATGGGAAAGTAATTCTAAGTTCTCTGAGAACATGGACAGGAACATATTTTATCTTCATGCCTTCCCCTGACCTCTAAAGGTCCTCATACATAGAAAATGCTTAATAAATAGGGAAATCAATCTACCTCTCTGAAGGCCAGTTTTCGCATCTGTAAAACGGACTTATTGATATTTGCCTTACCTATTTTGTAGGGTTACTTTGAAGAAAGGGATTTGTAAATCTGAAATCACTCTAGAAATGTGAATTATTATTTTTATGAATGTTGAACTTGTGTCCTTTGGAATTTATTGTTGTTGAATTATTTCAGTCATATCTAACTCTTTATGATCCCATTTGAGGTTTACTGTTTGATGGAAGAAGGGTCTTAATAAGCCAGATATTTTTCACCTTTTCTGTGATAAACACAGTTCAGTGAATCCTTAGGAATGGCTGTTGTGAGGGATAAGAATGGAGACGAGAGCCAAAATTCTAGATGACAAGACTAGGAGCTTGTTACAGAACAGGAGCTTGTTACAAAGCCTGGCCTCAATCATGTAGGAGGCTTAGCTAAAAATGAGCATGGTTCTTGTTAGCTTATAGCTTGAGTGTGAGATCAATAGAAGCATTTCTTGATTTTCCCTGACTACACTCTTCATGTACTGGATCTCGCTTTTGTTTGTTGACTCAGTTTTTTAATTTTCTTGTTACTTCTCTGTCCTAGTGACTTGGAACTTCAGTTATCCTCTTAAGGGTAACAAGCCAGCTCTGCATTATGGACTTTTATGGACTTTGGTTATTGAGGTCCTTGAACAGCTACTGGCTAGAAGTAGAAGCAAAAGAATGGGGCAAGGGGGAGAGAGAAGGAAGACAAAGAGGAGAGAGTGTGAGATGGGAATATGGGGGAAAGTCTTTTCACAAATCATCTCCCAGTGTTGCAATTTCTCTGAACCTCATCTATTGAACTTACATCCTGCTTCAGTATTTAGACTTCAAAGGGACACCTAATCAGTAGCCCTGGTGGAAAGGAGGAGGAAAGAAGACCCAGAGGTCACAAAAAGTCCTTATATTGCTTGAGAAAGTAGTGTCACCAATTTTTGGGGAACTATACTATTCATAGAAACTCTTTACATTTGTATAGAATAGTGCTTAGCATATAGAAAGTACTTAGTAAATGCTTTTTCATTCATTCATCCATCTATCCATCTATCCATCCATCCAAGCATTCATATAGTGCTTTAAGATTTAGAAGGCACTTTCTTCATAACAATGTTGTCAGTTAATGTGTGTATTCTTAGAAACAATTTGTAGATGAAAAAACTGAATTTTAAGAGGCTAAATGAAATGTTCCAGGTCATACATATACTAAGTTATTAGAGCAGAGATTCAAGCCAAGGATCCTTGACCTCAAATTCTGTGCTTTTTTTTTCATGACGAAGAGTTAGGGCAGGTATGTAATATGTGAAAAGAGGGAGAAGGTATTTTTTTCATACCCATGAGAGGACTGACCTGTAATTTCTTATTTCTAGTTGGTTTTACAGTGCAAAGAAACAATTCAATTTGTTTAAAATGGAAGAAAAGTATACATACAGTTGATCCGTAATTAATGACCATGGTTTGCAGACCCCACGGTATTCCCAGTCCCACAAGGATGTCAAATACATTACTCCCAATGGTGTTAGATACTGCCATATCTCCAAGGCCTAGGGGAAAAAAAACAACCCGCATTTTATTAATCAAGAGCACAGTTTTAATGGATCTTGTGACCTCAACTTGTAGGTATTTCCTTCATTGGTACATCTCTTAACTCTTCTTGTTCCTTTCTATACCAAGCAATTCTTGGCTATGTCTTTTCAATAAATTTCATATAGGATATTTAATAGAAGCAAGGAAATCTTCCTTTCTTTTCATTAAAAGAGAAAAAGGAAAAAAATAGCAAATAAACTTTAATAACTATATTTGATAAATTCATTTAGCTGCTTCACTCTGAAATGCTCACTATCCAGATTCCTGAGAAACAAATTCACTATTTTTAAAAATATCAACTTTAGACCTCACCTCCTCCCTGAATCCATCCTTTACTCCCCAAGCTCACAATGATGTTTCTTCATCTGGGGCTCACAATCAAGTAGCTGATCTCTTTAACTTATCTATTCCCAGTTTGTCTCCTAAAGTGAGCCTTGAAGGTAAGCAGCTGTGTCTTCTATATCTTTCTAACCCCATGTTAAGTAGACAACAATATCTCAATATCTCAGGGAACTTTGAAGCATGAAACCAAATTTAAAATCTAAACATTGGGTTATTTCTTGACTGACAGCCTGTTAAACTTTCAATTTGCATAAGACTTCAGTATCACTAAAACTGTGAGTTTCCACAACAGTGTTTCAATGTCAGAGGAGGGTCATTATTGTTATGATTTCAGGAAGGTTGAAAATGAATTACTGGGCCCTCTTGCACACTTATATTTTACTCGGACTGGTCCTCCCTTCCTGGAATACTAATGACCACTTATTGCTTAAAGTCCAACTCATGTCCCTCCTTCTCTGTGAAGCTTTGTCTCACTATTCTCACATATGACATCAATCTCTCTACTCTCTGTTCCATTCTATCTCCATCTTCACTTCTGCCTTTCAGTTTCTTTAAAGCTTAATTCAAACACCACCTTCTACGGTCTTTATTGATTTGATCTTTTCAACTGTTTGAGAAGGCTGCAACATCCTACCCAACCCCATCCTCCAATAAATTCTAATGGCTTCCTAGTATCTCTAAGACTAAATAAGAAATAATGTCTGACATTGAAAATGCTTTGTAACCTAGCCTTCTCCAAACTTTCCATTCTTCTTATACTTTACTACTCAATAGTTAACTCTTCTATCCAGTAACACTGACTTCCTGCAGGTTCCACGAATAATATCTTTCAGCTTTTGGCTCCAAATAATTCTCTTTGGCTGCCCCCCATGACTGAAACATTCCTTCTTCCATTCTGACTACTGCACTCCCTGGCTTCCTTTTAAATCCCTCCTCCTAGAGGAAGCATTCTCTAGCCTTTTTTAATTCCACTGCTTTCTTTTCCTCTTTTAATTATTTCCAAATTATTTTGTATATGGTTTGCTTTGTATATATGTTTGCATGCTGTCTCCCCCAGTAGATTATAAAATTGAGGGAACAGGGATTATCTTTTGCCTCTTTTTGTATTTCTAGAATTTAGCACAGTGCTCAGTATAAAATAGGCACTTAATAAATGTATTATTGATTCTCCCCAGCTGTTCATTCCACCCTTCCAAAATCACTCTGTATAATTCTGTCTATTCTTCTATGTGTTTATATAATGTCCCCGATAGAATGTATAGTTGAATTTTGAACTTTGTGTACCATCACCTAGCATGGTGGTTGGCACAAACACCCAATAAATATTATTAATGGATTTCAGCTCATGGTAATTAGAAATTATCTAGCTCAACAATTTCATTTTTATTAAGGTACAAACTAAGGTCCAAAGGATCCTCATCTGCCCTAGTTCACACAGTTAATGGCACAATTGGGACTAATACTTGGATTTCCTAACTATGCTTTTATTATTTGACTGGTAAAGTTATTTCTAAGTAAAGTAATCTAAATATTTATCAAGTGAGGTAGCTATTTGGAAGAACAATGTTCAGGTTGATTTCAATTCTTGTATGGTCATGAGGGGGAAAAGAGTTACATCATATATCCAATTCTTAAAAATGGCCTATAAAAAGAGAAAACTATGCTCTAATGACAGTTTTAATGAACCAAAATCTAAAGACTTTTGTGGATTCAGAATAAAATCTGGTTCCTGTGGATCTTAGAGTCTGGTTATCATTCAAGCTAAAATGTTGAGGATTTTTGATACTTTTGTGGTAAATAAACTTTGCTTCAAATATTTAATGTGTTTAGAATTGGAGGGGGTCTTTTGGCATTAATTAGAACACTTCCCTGCCCCAATCCCTACAATTTTACAGAGAAGGAAAATGAGAAAAATTGTTTTGCTATATTAATGACCAATTATTAAATTAGGATCTAGGCTTTTTTTTCTTTATTTCCTCACTTAAGGCCCAGCCCCTGTAAAAAGCTAGCCTCTGAAAGACATAACTGATTGATGAGATGGTCCTAGCCCTCAAAGAACCTGCTCTTTAACTTGGGCAGGAGCCCACCAAACTAGGAGACCTAACTTCTATCTAGAACGTAAACAAGATCCAGTATGGGTGAATTTTTACCCCTAGGAAGAAGAGACCCTGTCATTATATGCCTCCATTAAAATTTAGGAGAACAAACCCATGAAGGAGAAAACCACACAATGTTCTGGATGGAGATGTATTTTTCTGTGCAGATTGCTAGAGGCAGAATTACTCATGTCACATGTCTAATTCTTTAAAAATGGCCAATAAAAAGGGGAAAACTGTGTTCTGGTGACTGTTTTAATTTGCTATAAACATATAGAACTTGTAATTCAAGTGGAAAGACTTTTGTGGATTCAGAATCAAATTTAGGTGCTGAGTCTTTAACTTTGTTCACTATTCAAGTCAAAGTGTTGAGGATTTTTGACAGGTTCCTGACATTCTCAGTAGAAGAAGCTGAAAACTTCTAGCCCATCTCCTCATTAATTAAATGTCTACTAATCAGGCCTGATTTTCTCTTTTGAGAAAAATTGTCTCCTTTTAAGTACATAAGGCTTTTAAAAGGCTCTCCACTGATCATCTTTGGTTACCAAGAGAACTCTATACAGTTATTAAGCACCTTATAATCTTGTGGGTATTCTTCATGAATGCAACTTCTCAACACATTAGTAGGTAATTTAATGAGTTGGGGGGGAAGGAGGTGAACAATTAATCATGGGTAGGAGGTGGGGTGAGGAGGAACCCTTGGAGGACAGACACATTAACTGTTTCCGGCCTGTACCTGAAACTTTTCCAGGTTGAAACTTGCTAGAACTTGTACTCTGCTTGTGTACCTAAAAGAACCACTGTCTCCTCCATGTTTTGGTCTTAAGGAAGATAAAATCAACCCATTGCCTTAAAGTTGGATAATGAAAATTCTCCTAACAAAAAGGAAGCTTTCTATATTAAGATAGACAGTACTTTGAATTCTTCTCTATAACTTTCATGTACCCTGGCCAACACAAAAGAATTTTATTTTCTATGGGGAATGATTATAGGTTTTCTTCCAGGGATTTAATTCTTAAGAATGGGCTCAGTATGCAAAAGCTGTCACCTGGTGCGAAAGTTTCCATCTTTGAAGAGATAGGAGCTGAAACCCCTTGAAGCACTTTTATTAAATCACTTTTCTTCTCCCAAGTGTAAGATGTATGAATACATTTTCTCCTTTAATTTAGTTTAAACAAAGGAATGATGGAATAACCACCCACAGGTGTCTTCTGGGTATAAAACACTGAATAGAAATTCAGATGCACAGCAGGCAGCTTGTCATATAAAGGAACCAAGCCAAGCACTGTTGTCCTAAGCATAGAATCTCAGAGCTGGATGGGACCTTAGAACATGGAATGTTTAGAACTTAAGATGTCCAATTGTTAACTGAACTCCATTCAGTTAATGCCGAAAATCTTTTCCCATCTTCACAGCCCTTACCACTTTTGGACTTTCCTGACCTCTTCCCCCTCCACAATTCTTTCTCTTCTCCCAACTCTTATTCATTGTTTCCTCCTGGTTTCAATTCTTCTCAGTCACCATCCCAAAGTTCTTTTTGTGGTATGCAATCATTTTCAGTCTTGTCTGACTCTTTGTGATCCCATTTGGGGTTTTCTTGGCAAAGATACTGGTTTGCCATTTCTTTCTTCATCATAGGTAGGAGGTGGAGTGGGGAGGAATACTACCCATTCTTGGCAAAGGAATGGCTTGCCATTTCTTTTTCCTGCTCCTTTTACAGATAAGGAAACTGAGGCAAACAAGGGTAGGTGATTTGCCCAGAGTCATACAGCTAGTAAGTTCTAAGGCCAGATTTAAACTCAGATCCTCTGGACCCCAGGGATTTTTCTTTGTGGATATCTGGTAGGCATCTTACATTTAACTTGTCTAAAATGGAATTGATTATCTTTCTCCCATTAACCTGCCCCTTTAACAAATTTCTCAATTCCCACTGAGGGCAACACTCTCTTTCTAGTGACCTTGGAGACAGCTTCAACTTTTTCCTTTCAACTTTCAGCCCATCATATTCACTCAATTATCAAATCTTGCTGATTTCCCTTTCTGTACATATGAGTGCTTTGTGCCTTAGCACAAGTACTTAAAGGTACTCTGCAATACCAAAGAATAGGTATACTTCATTCAGCAATTATGCAAAGTCTAGCATATCTTTTTTTTTAAATTGATTCTATTTCCACATTTCTGGCATCTGTTCCCTTTCTTTTCTCACAGAGCCACCATCCTACTTAAATCTCACTAGCTTTCTCCTTGGGATTATCCAATTGTCTTCCTGCTTACAGTTCTCCTCTCCACTGCATTTTTTACATAGTTGCCAAAACAAACCTCCACAAAGAACGTGTAACTCTTCCTCCTAAAAACTGGTTGCTTCCTATTGCCTGCCTCTAAGACATATTAAAAAAATCCTCAGCCATCCACAATCTAGCTCCTACTTAAGATTTCTAGCCTTATTTCACACGATTTCTACTCACAGCCTCCTCATTCCAGTCACACTGGCCTGCTAGCTAGCTATTCCTCAACCCAAGGTTATTTTCCCCACATGTATCTAAGCTCCTTGGTAGCAGAAATGGTTTGTTCACTCCATGTCAAACCCTTCTTGCACGTGTGATCTCCTCAGGCCTAGAAATCCTTCCTGTTCAGTTTTCCCAAATACTTTTCTTCATTCAAAGTTCTCCTTCTTTGAGAAGTCTTTTATTCTCTCCAAGCAGGGCTTTCTTTCTTCAAATTATTTTGTCTTTATTTATCTTCATGCATTCTATCCATCATACTCTTCCCTCACTACTGGAGAACAGAATATAAATTTCTTAAGTGGGGGATGGGAGGAAAAAGGGATAGACTATTGCATTTTTTCCATTGGATAGGAGGTTTTTTAATAAATGTCAGCTGAGAGTGAAACGAGCAGAACTAGGAGATCATTATAAACAGCAACAACAATATTACATGACGATCAATTCTGATGGACATGGCTCTCTGCAACAAAGAATTGTCTCAAACCAATTCCAATTGTTCACTGAAGAAAACCATATACACCCAGAGAGAGGGATATGAAATATGGACCACAACATAACATTTTCATGATCTCTATTGACATTTGCTTGCATTGTGTTTCCTTTCTCTGATTTTCTTTTTTTCTTGTAGATAGGATTTTTCTTGCATAACTTGTCAAGTATTTCAACATTATTAACATGTAGTGGACTTCCTGCTATCTAGGGGAGGGAAGGGGATTGGGGGGATATTGTAATGGAAAGCTTTGTAAAGATCAATGCTGGGGAACTACCCATACATATGTTATACAAATAAAAAACTTTAATAAAAAAATAAATGTCAGCTGAATTGAATTAAACATTGATTATTAGAGCTAGAGAGCTCTTAGAATAAAGAACATTAAAGCTGGAAGAAAAGACTTTAGAGATTATCTAATCCAATGGATTCATTTTTAGGTAAAGAACTTAAGGTTCATGGAAACTGAGTGGATGCCATCAATTGGGGAATGGCTGAATAAGTTATAGTATATCAATATAATGGAATATTATTGTTGTATAAGAAATGATGAGCAGGCTGATTTCAGAAAAGCCTTGAAAGACTTACATGAACTGATGCTGAATGAAGTAAATAGAACCAAGCAAACAATGTATAGAGCAACAACAAAATTATATGTGATCAGCTGAATCAACAATGAGGTGATTCAGGACAATTCAAATAGACTTGTGATAGAAAGAGTCATCCATATCCAGAGAAAGAACTGTGGGAACTAAGTGTGGATCATGAACTGAGTGTGGATCATAGCTTGGTATTTTCATCTTTGTTGTTGTTGTTTGCCAGCATGTTTTTTTTTCCTTTCTCATTTTTTTCCTCTTTTGGTCTTATTTTTTCTTGTGCAGCATGATAAATGTTAGTAATTAATTTTAATTTAAAATTAATAATAATTTAAAATTAATGATAATATGTTTAGAAGAACTGAACATGTTTAACCTATATTGGACTGCTTGCTCTCTAGGGGAGATGGGAAGAAAGGAAGAA
>JAJPUD010002684.1:256148-294032 GCA_023553655.1 Myrmecobius fasciatus | reverse complement strand
TCCCTTCCCTTGCCTTCCTTTTCTTTGCCTTCCCCTCTCTTCCCCTCCCTTTGGATCTGAAAGAGATCTGAGAAGTCACCTAGTCAAACCCATTCATTTTATAGATAAGCAGAGACTGAGAGAGGTTGACAGTTTGCTGAAGGTCACCCAGCATTTATACCCAGGTTTTCTGCCCCCATTGTGGGGTTTTTTGGTTCTTTTCTGTAATCCCCAAGTTTTCTCCAAGACCCCCAGAAGTGCCAACCCAGTCTCAGGAGAAAAAACTTTACCTATTTTGAGTCTGTGACTTCTCTGAAATGTTTGATCTTAAAGAATTACCCAGAATATTGGGGAAGGGAAGCGGTCAAAGGACTCATAGGGGATGACCCATCTGCATGTGTCAGAGAGAAGCAGAATAGGAATCCAGAGTTTCCTCCTAGTCTCTAACCACTGTACTTTGTTGTCTCTTCTGTAAGATTTGCAAAACTATTTAATATCGCTTTATGACCCTGCCACATCTGCCTGCCATATCTCTTCTTTGCCCACTTTACATCCTTGTATTATACTTATAAATGTGCATAACAACCCCATGCCCCTCACACACAGAACAATGAAGGCTCCATGAAGACAGAAACTGAACCATTTTTATTTTTGTGTAGAGAGTATATCCAGAAGTAATTTTCATAGGTTAAGTATCTGGAGCTCTATTAAGAAGTGCACAGAAATTGATTTGAGATTGGAGATGTGGCTGGTAGAAACTGTTAGCATCAAAGCCTTTCTCTAACATCCAGTCTGTGTGATACAAATCCTCTAAGTTTGTTCCTTCGGGAAATGGGGATGATGAAACCTTGAAACACCTATCACATAGGATCATGAAGTTCAAATGCGATAATGTCAAGTAGTTTTGCAAAACTTTACAAATATCATAAACGAGATGGGTTTGGAATTAGAGGACCTGGATTTGAATGATGATTTTGTCATTAACTATGGCTTAGGACAAATTATTTTAAACTCTTTGGGTCTCAGTTTCTTCATTTGTAAAAGTGTTGTTTTAGATAATTTCTAAGTTCCCTTCCAATTCTCTCTTGGACCCCATGTTGAGTGTTGAAGGAAATGGAATCTCTCTAAAGGCTGATTTTGTTCTGGTACAGTAGAGCTACTTATAGATTTCTGTTTAGCATCCAGAGAGGAATCATGTGTTCTCTTTGGGAGTAAAGAAGATAATCCATCTTGTCCCTCCTCTACCCTGATCTCTGATTCAGCAAGTCTGAATCCTGTTTGTGCCAGAATATGTCATCACCAACATTTATAGGTGGCCTCTGACCACCCTATTACTGGGAGAAGCCCTGGAATTGGTCTACAGTGAATCAGAGGCACTCTGCTCTGGTCCAACATCTGTTATTACGTTTAGTTCTAGGTACTGAATTTTATGAAGGACATTGCTCAACTGGAGAACATTCAGAGGAAGATGAGTTGGATGGTGAGTGGGATGAAGGAAGATCAAGTTTTATGGAGTTTGACCAGCAGAAATGGTGATGAGTAGTCAAGTGAAATGGAGACTCAGAGGAAATATAATAACTACTTTCAAGTATTTTGGAGAATATCCCTTGGAAGAAAGAGTAACTTTGTTCCACTCAGTTTGGGAAAGCAGAATCAGAAGCAATGGGTAGAAGTTGCAAAGAGATTTTTAGGCTGGATATGTATGAGTGAAAAAGACAGAGGAAGAGATAATTGATGTTCAGCCTGAGGGATCCCTTGGCTTCTTCTTGTTGAGTGACCCCACAGCTCAAGTGGTCTCCTTGTCACAAACTTAGGTGAAGATATAAATAGGAGTCGCACTGGATGGACAACATGGATGAGTTATGATGTTTCCATTGGAGCAAATGGAATCCAGAGATCCATTGGGCTTTTCTGCATAAAGAAAAGTTTTCTAATAATTTGTGGTAACCCAAAGTGGAATGAGCCTCAGGAGGTAGTAAGTCTCCTGTCCTATCTCTGAAGCTCTTCAAACAAAAGCAAAGTGGCCACTTTCCCAGTGTCATAGAATCATACAATTAGAACTAGAGAAGACCTTAATCCAACCTTTCTCTGTGCAAATGAGGAACTGAAGCTTAGAAAAGTTATGAAATTTGCCTAAAGTAATACATGCAATGACTTACTTGTAGCTGAGGCAGGATTCGAACCAAGATACTCTGATCCCCCAATACTCTGATCCCACATGATAGAAATTTTCTGATGTGTCATGCTTAGAAAGGGCATTGTTTAAGTACAGGTTGAATGAAGTGGCCTTTGGGGTCCTTTCTGACTGAGATCCTGGGACTTTATGAATTTAGACTTAGGTGGCTTGTTTTGGACCATGTGATCCTTTCAGAGAGTCATGCTTTGTGAGGACACTTGAATGAAATTGAGAAAAGAACAAGATCAAAATTCTTTTTTTGTTAACAGAAAAACATTTGCCAAACCTTAAAAAAGAAAATGTAAAACAAAACTATTGGGGCTTGAAAAACAAAGTTTTCATTTCTTCTTCTAATCCTATGAAATTCTGCCCTATGTAAACCATCCTCTAAGGGCAGTGGAGTGATGGGTCCCTCACAATTGAAGCACCAGTTCTGTTCTTCCTAGGACCATTTGATGCTAGATTCTTTGTATCCATGAGGTAAAAGGACAGAATTGTCCTTCAGCTGGCAGCAGCCCCAGCTGCATTCGAACCCCAGGCTCCAGGGAAAGTTCATCTGGTCTTTTTATCTTCCCAGGCTGATTTCGGAATGCTTTGACTTCTGTTTCCTGACAATAAGGCTTGTGCCTCTGGAACTCATCCTGAATGAAACAAACCATGTCCTCTGAATCAGGACTAGGACATTGAAATTTGACCCTTCTGCTTTGCTTGGGCAGCTCAGGGAAAATAGTTTCCATTACTTAGAATAATAATGGTACCTCTTATTTATATAGGGTTCAAACACTGACAAAGCACTTTTTATCATCTCGCTTGATCACACCAATAACCTGTCAAGTAGGTGTAGGTATTATCCCTATGCAGAACTGATCCTAAGATTGATTAAGTACTTGGTAAGGGTCAAGTGACCATAAGAATCAGAAATAGGATTTGAATTTAAGTCTCCCTGAATTCAGGTCCCTAGCTTAGCCTATTATGCCAAAGTACTTCTCTCTCTCACACAATGCTCTATTCTTCCCATTTCCATGGAAGAGTTTCATTAAAGTCCTACAGTTGAAGCTTGATTTAAAATGAACTCAGAATCTTGGCATGAGAAGGTACCTCAGAGGCTATTGAGTCCATACTGTACCCAACATGATATGATGACATAATAGTTTGACCTGACACAATATCATATGACATGACAATATGTCACAATATAACATAATGTAGCATGTCATACCATAACATGATATGACATAACATGGTTTTACTCAGCTCTGATTTTAAAGAGGAGAAATATTCTACCTCTGGAGTCAACCCATTCTACTTTTGGACATCTCCAATTAGGAAAGTTTTCCTTACATAAAACATTGTGATGTTTTATGTCTTCATGACTTCATTCTCTCAGCTCATTTTACTGATAAAAAAAATTCAGACAAACAGGGTTAAGTGACTCACACAACTGGTAAGTATCTGAAACTAGATTTGAACTCAGGAAAAGGACCCTTCTTGACTTGGGGTGCAGTGCTCTATCCACTGCAGTACCACTTGATTGTCCCATTTTCTTTTTTTTTCCACCTTTATGGAATCATAGGATTATAGATCCAGAAAACAAAGGAAATTCAAAGGTGATATGGTTCAACCTTTTCATTTTATACATAATTTCATTTCCTCTATGAGATCTAGGGAGATTGAGGAATTTGTTCAAAGTCACACATGTAGTAAGTGACAGTCAGGAAATGAACTTGGGTCCCATTGACTATAAATCTCCTTTTCTTTCATGACATCTAGCTGCCTCAGTAGGCATTTCCCATACTTGAATTTGCCTTCAAATTTCCCACGTCCCATGCCCACACTAGGGTGTAGGCTTCTAGAAATTGGGGGCCAGTGTCTTTTTTATATTTCTATTCCCAGCAAACTACTCATAAAAATCACTTCAATGTTTGTTGAACAACCTGATTAGGACCAGTAGACTGCCTTCTTGGATGGTTAGGGAGGCCATATTGGAAGTCTCTCTTTTCTCTTAACTTGATTAGCCTCTCTCCATCAAAGGAGAGTTAATGAAGGATAATTCATCTGAGTTCTTCCCAGGGCATTGAGATATGACTAAGCCAAGCCATTAAGGCATTGTGAGTGGAAAGGGGACTGAGGTTAGGGTAAAAAAAACCCAAGTTTTTCCATTATTCTGCTACTCAGCTCAAGTGTGAAGTTGGGCAAGTTACTCTCTGTCTCCTGAACTTCAGTTTCCTCTTTGGTAAAATGAGGAATGATGATATATTTTACTTAAAAAGAGCCAGGTTTAAAGGCTACAAGTTGGTTGTGTGACTTGAACCAAGTTTTCTCACTCCTATGAGTCTCCTCAGTAAAATGGAGAAACTGAAAAAAGAGCTGAATTTGTCGGTTTAAATCCCAGTCCTGCTTCTTCCTGACTTCGTGGACTTGGATAAGCTGCCTCTCTTCCCTGAGAATCAGTTTCCTCGTCACAAAAAGAAAGATGATTATTCATTCTACTATCCTGGTACAGAGGAGCAAATACCATCTCTAAGAGTCAGAGGACCCAGCTTCAAATCCTACCTTACATTTACTACCTATGTGACTTTGGACAAGTTAACTAGCCTCTCTGGCTGAGTTTTTCCCTATGTAAATGAGTGGGTTGACCTGAGGCCAGTTAGTTAAATGTAAGTGATCTCTCTTTTTGTAACATCCTCCTCCTTCTTCCCACAGAGAAGTCTCCTTGCCTCGATGGAGGCAAATGGCACCTCGGTGAAAGAATTTATCCTAACAGGGTTCCCTGTGGGGCCCGAGTTTCAGATTGTCCTTTTTTTCATCTTTCTGACTCTCTACCTCATCACCATGGGTGGCAATCTGGGGATGATCTTTCTAATCCAGAGTGACCGCCGTCTCCAGACTCCCATGTACTTCTTCCTCAGCCACCTCTCCTTCTTGGATGTGTGCTATTCCTCTGTCATTATCCCTCAGATGCTTGGGACCCTGAAGACTGGTGGAACTTTAATCACCTATGAGCGCTGTGCCACGCAATACTTCTTCTTCACTCTCTGTGCCAGCACCGAGTGCTTCTTGTTGGCTGTGATGGCCTATGACCGCTACGTGGCAGTATGCAACCCCCTCCTCTATGTCACAGCCATGACTCCCCAAACCCGACATGGACTGGTGATGGGAGCCTATTCCGGGGCCATGGTCAACACTGTAATCCGGACAGGTATGACTTTCTCCATTTCTTTCTGCAAATCCAATCAGGTGGACTTCTTCTTCTGTGACTTACCCCCATTGCTGAAGCTCTCGTGCATGGAAACTGGAGCCCAGGAGCTGGTCATTTTCCTCTTTGCCTTCTTAGTGATCATGATTAATGTGAGCATCATTCTCATCTCCTACCTGTTCATCATCAGGGTGATCCTACGCATCCCTTCTGCTGGGGGACGGGCCAAGACATTTTCCACCTGTGCCTCCCACATGACCGCAGTCGCCCTCTTCTTCGGGACTCTCATCTTCATGTATCTGCGGAGTAACACGGGCACATCTCTGGAGGAGGATAAGGTTGTGTCTGTGTTCTACACAGTGGTCATCCCTATGATTAACCCCATTATCTACAGTTTGAGGAACAAAGAGGTAAAGGAGGCTCTGAAGAAAATGTTCAATCGAGTGAAGATCTCTCAAGCAATGTGAAATTTAAGTGCCATCAGATCAGGAAACCTTCTTTAAACATCCATCAGGCTTGGGAAATATCTCTTTAACACAGCCTCCTCATCTCATGCTTTTAACAAGAGTGCTTCCCAATCCTGCCCCAGACATGCATTAACTATGTCACCCTATGCAAGTCTCTCCCCCCCCTCTCTCATTCTCTTTCTCTCACCTCCATAAGCCTTAGTATTCTTGAGGGAGGATAGCCTTGATGGTACCTTCAATTTCCATATCTATGATTCTTTGCTTATATATCATATATCATTATAGATATCATCTCATCTGAATCTCATAACAACTCTATTGGGTAGGTAAAATATGTATAATTAGTCTCATTTTATAGACCAAGAAACTGAAGCTAGTGTTTTATACAGTGTTTTAAGATTTGCAAAGCTCTTTACCTCCATTATCAGTTTTACGTTCATTTATGTCCATTATTCAGATTTTTTGGGACTGCTCCAGTGAGCAGTTTAGTTCATTCCTGAAGAGAAAACTCCTTCTATCAATTAAGATTGGATCTTCTCTGAAACTTAAGAGTATTAGAGATGGGGCACTAAGAGATTAAGTAACTTTCACAGGGTCACTCTGACACTATGTGACTGGATGGAGGTCTTTTCAGACTTCCAGGATGACTTGAGCATCATAGAACATTGCCTCTACCATTATATGTCACTTGAAGGCAACACTATAGGTATTTTTAATCCATTTTAGGGATAAGGAAAATGAGGCTCATAGAAGTGACATTCATGGTCACATAGCTAATAGGTGCCAGAAGAGAAATTTAATCCAGTGCTGACTCCAGGTAAAGTGCTCTTTCCTCTGTACCACATGGTTTCCACGGTTGTACTTCCTTGAGCATTCCAGATTAATTAGTTTTTTCCCTCTGATGTTCCATATATAGTTTATTCCCCTGTATTAATTTCGCAAACATTTGTTGTTCTATTTGGTATTCATTTTCAAAATAATTCAGCCTATGTTCAGTGAAGGATATCATGACTCTGGAAGAATGAATCAATCCTGCCCAAGGGAAAAAATAAATACAGTTTGACACCTCAGCACTCCTCTATTAGATATTATGTAAATACTTAAATTGGCTGCTAGTGATAGACATGAAAGCATCTGAAACATTAAAGATGTGAGTCACTCACAGAGCAATGGAAAGAGTTAGGATAGGTATGTATAGACTACAACTTATTAGTGAAGAACTCTGCAAGAGAAACATTAGAAAGGATATTGTTGAAATATATGAATAGAAAGTGTGGATTGGTCATTTTACCAGAAAAGGGATAAACAATAGGCAACTCTTGTGCTCACTGGATAGCCATGAAATGCCAGAAAATCTTGGAAGTCCCCTAACTTTCCTAGATGAAAGGTTTCTGGGTGTATCCCCTGTGGCAGATTTAGGGGAGGACATAGACAAGAACTATAAAAGATGGCCAGGATAGATGGACTATAATCCTGCACCACTTAAGAAACCATCCTTATCATTGATATCTTAGAACCATTGCAATGTAAGAGACTCAAAGAGCAATAGAAGATGATATTTGAAGAGATAGTTTCATAGTCTCAGCATTCTCCCCTGCCACTTCCTGATATTTAGGGTGTCTCAATGGGCTTAGTTATTTGCATTCTGCCTAAATTATGGAGTGAGGGGAGAGCATAAGACTATATGTGAGATTTTATATGTATAATATTTTATAATTTAAAAAGTGCTTTACATATGTATTTTCTTTGAGATAGCTAAGAGAAGGATTTTTAAACCCTCTTCTAGTTCTTGTTCATATTTACTGGTGAGGAAACTGAGGTTCAGAAATATGAAATGAGTTGCTTAATTTTATATACATAATAAGTGTCAGAGCCAGAAATAGATCTCAAGTCTTCTAATTCTATTTCTTGCCCCTTTTTCAACATGACAGCTTAGTAGTTATCTCAGGTTGGAATGGAGGATAATGCGAATTTACTAACCTTATCAGTTCATTTATGTTCATTATTCAGATTTTTTGGGGACTGCTCCAATGAGCAGTTTAGTTCATTCATGGAGAGAAAACTCCTATCAATTGAGATTGGATCTTCTCTGCAACTTAGAGTATTAGAGTTGGATGGTAGAGGTTAAGTGATTAGATAATGCGGTTAATTGATGAAATTAAAATATAATTTATTATATATTATCTTAAAGTTGAGAGACCAATTTGCACTCTAGGTATACTATGGGACCTTCTCAGTGAGATCTGAAGTCATCCAGAAAAGTTTGATTTTTACCATCCATGAAGGGAAAACAAAGTGGATACTCAGATTATCATGACAAGCATTTGAGTCGACATTGAGTTAGTCTATAAGGACATATATCTTGGAGAGAAGCTACTAATAGACAAGCCCACAATCATATTGAAGGAAGTAATCAGGCTAGCTCCCATCAGGTTTTTAATAATCCCATCTGATCTGTAGAGATAGTCTTTTAGCAGAAGTATTCTCTTGATGATACTATTTGACTGCTACAGCATGATCAAAGAAAAGTAAATACAGGTGACCCAAAGTCTATATATGGTGGGTTATGCAGTAGCATGTTGTCAATGATAACTCACATTCAAGAAGTCTAATAAAAGATATAAAATTCATGTGAGTAGAAAAAAGAAGTGCATAGATCACATAGTGAGAGGAAAGGGTAGTCAAAAAGCTTTGCTAAAGTGTCTACTGGGCTAAAATAGAAAAAAACAAATGCAAAAAATTCCCTATCCTGAGGAATTTACAATCTGATAAGAAAGAAAACATGCAAACTACTATGTATAAACATGCTATATCCAAGATAAGTAAGAAGTAATCCCCAAAGAAGGCACTAGAATGAACAGGGATTGGGAAAAATCTTCCTTTGGAAAGTAGGAATTTAGCTTGGATTTAAAGAAACCCAGGGAGCCAGAAGATGAGGAGGGAGAATATTCCAGACATGGGGTTAATCAGAGGAAATGTCTAGAGCTGAGAGATGGACTGGAGGAACAGCAAGGAAGCTAGTGTTACTGGATGGAAGAGTACATAGGAGTATTGTTAAGGCAGGAAGGTAAAAGGGGCTAATTATAAAGGGCTATGAATTTTTAATAGAGCATTTTGTGTTTGCTCCTGGAGGCAAGAGGGAGCCACTGAGGTTTATTGAGTAGAGGGGTAACAGGACTGGACCTGAATTATAGGAAAATCATTTATAACTAAGTGGAGGATGGATTGAAGTGAGGAGAGACTTGAGGCAAACGGACTTACCTTCAGGTTATTATAGTAAATCAGGCATGAGATGATAAGGGATAGCATTAGAATGGCTGCCACAACAGATCATAAATGCATAATTGAGACAGATTGCAAAGGTGAAATTGATTGGCCTTCACAACAGATATGAGAGGTGAGAGATATTTGGAAAACTGTAATTAATATGTGCTATCCTTTTAATCATTTAATAAATATTAATGCCTCTATTTAATTAATAAAATTAACAGGCTCCATATTGATCAATAATTTAATTAATAAAGATAATTTATTAATAGTTAATAATCAATACTTAGTTAATATTTAATTAATATGATTAATTAGTTTATTCATTCACTCCTGTGTGATAGAAACTCTATGGAAAAACACAAGAAGAATGGGAAAAGATGAAAAGACATAGAGAGCAATGTCTTCTGCATTCATGTGATGGGGAAGATTATAAATGACCTTCTATGGAGCTTAGCTCTTAGGCAACTTCCAGCACAGCCTGGTTATAGCCTACCTTAGTTTCCTCATCTGTAAAATGGAGATACTAATAATCTATCTCCCAGGGTTTATTATGAGGACAAAGTATTTTGCAAACTTTAAAGTGCTAAAAAAATGCTAGTTGTTATTGTTCAAGAACCCTAGAACTCAAAGTTATGCTCTTTGAGAGGCTAACTATGGTTTACAATGGCCTTGATGAAATAAAATTGCTGGCTTTATCTAGATCAGAGGTTTTTGACCTCTGATCTTTAAATGTTTTCATAAAATATTTGTAAAATTGCATTTCAACTGAATAAAGTTACCCAAAAGGCAATAGAAAGATACATGCAAGAGATGAGAAGATGACAGAACATTACCAAGTTACGCAGAAACTATAGAAAAGAAATTAACAGAAAAATCTATGACAGAGAGCATATACATTCCTTTGGTATCCATGTCATGAAAATAGAGCTAAAGGAGAGGTTCTTTATATCTATCTATCTATCTATCTATCTATCTATCTATCTATCTATCTATCTGTCTGTCTGTCTGTCTATCTGTCTATCTATCTATTTAAGTGTACGTGTATGTTAGACCTCTTTTAGTAGTCTGTGAAACCTATGGATCCATTTTTAGAAAAAATTATATTCAAAAGAAAACACATAGGATTTCAAAGGAAATTGATTCTGTTGAAATGCAATTCTCCATACACACACAACACACACACATATATGTATATATACATATATAGGTAAACATGTTTAAGAACCTCTGATCTAGATGAAGGGTTACACACAGCACTTTGGGCAGACTCTTTGTGAAAGGTTTATAAGAATTCATAAATAGAATAAGAAAGGGTAAAAAGACTGTGATCTGTCGATTGTGATTTGCCTCACTATGTGGGGGAGCAGGAAATGTGCTCATATCAATGGAATCATGGACACAAAATATTTTGAAGTACAAGTAAGCAGGGGTAGAGAAACTTAATTTTATTTTTGAAATAAAGCTTAATTTTGTTCTTGAAGCACCATCCTTAGAAAATTTGCTTTAATTGACTTGAATGGTTTTCTGTTGCTAAGTAATGGAAACCCAACATTTCTCCTCTAGGACACTTATTGTATAAAAATAGAATAAATGGGAACACTGATTGTTCTCTCCCATTGCTTTCCATATCCTAAGGCAATATTACCTAGAAAAGATCTCCATGGAGACCCCAATATCTATATCTAGAAACAAACGCCCACACATTCATAAAATGTCCCTTAGCAGAGGGCTTTCTTTCACTTATTTTACTTGACTTCAAAGTAAACTTAATGCTGGTGAAAATAGAACTAATCTTGTATGAAATTGAGAAGTTGGCCAAAAAAATAAATGACATTACAACAGTGGAATGATAGATCATGAAGATATCTGGGCCACATTTTGATACCTTCCTCAGAAGCAACTATGGGGCACAATGGTTAGAATCAGGTTCAAATCTGGTCTCAGACACTTCTTAGCTACATCATTTAAACTTTGTCTCAATTTTTCATATATATAATAGAAATAATAACGATACCTACCTCAAAGGGTTGTTGGGAGGATCAAATGAAATCATATTTGTAATTAACAGTGCAATTGCTGGAAGGGTGACTTTTTGTTTGAAGATAATTGTGTTACAGCTTCTGAGCTGAGATACAATAGAGAACGGATTGATTCTCTGCCACTTGTGCTAATTTTGATCTGACAATTACACTAGCATCATATCATCCTTATGTGGAACCATCATTTATAGCAGATGGAGAAATTTTGAATTCTGTGAATAAGTTTACTTACCTTGGCAGTCTACTTTCCAGAGATGTACATGCAGATGAAAAGGCTGACATAGCACATTGCCAGAATTAGCTGTGTTTGGGAAGCCCTGAAGCAACAACATGTGGGAGAGAAGAGGTAGAAGACTGCTTACCTATAGACCAAAGGTCTACAGAGCCTTTGTGGTGACCTCATTGTTATATGCCTGTGAAACCTAGTGACCAGTGCCAGGAACCTCAATTGCTTCCATTTGAATTATCTTAGGAAAATTCTGAGAATCACTTGGCAGGATAAAATACCAGCCATCAAAATCCTTCCTCCAGCTAAACTTTCTCAATTATTCAAACTATTGCAGAGAAGCAATTTCTATGGGCTGGTCACATTGTATGAATGCCAAATATGTATTTGCCTGAAGGACTATTTTACAGAAAACTTACACAAGATGGGTGTTCACATAATGGTCTGAAGCAGTGATACAAGGACATTCTCAAGGTATCTCTGAAGAACTTTGGAATCCATTGTGTGAATGGGAAATACTGACATGGGACCATGTAGCTCGGTGTTCTTACATCAAAGAAGATGCTGAACTCTACCAGCAAAGCAGAATTGTGCTAGCTCAAAAGAAATGTGACATATGCAAATATAGACATCTCCTTCCCATTCATATGAACCATTTGTGCCCAAGCTTTCTTCCCAACATAGCTCAAGTGCCATGTCTCGCCACTTCTTACATAAGGCCTTCCCTTATTCCTCATGTTATTAACATTCTTTTTCTCTTGATACTTATTTGTATTACTTTTGTATGCTTACTTATTCATATATTGTTTCTCTTTCCCCATAACCCCCAACATGTAAGCTTCTTTAGGGTAAGGACATTATTTGTTTCTATCTTTGTATCTCTAGCACCAAACACAGAACCTGACACACAGTAGGTACTTGATAAATATGGAATTATTTTGCATTTCCCTGTAACCATTTGAATGATTTTCTGTTCCTACTGGAAAAATCAACATTTCTCTTCAAAAACACTATTGATGAAAAAATAATCATAAACACTGAATGTTCTCTCCAATTATTTTCCACATCTCTAAACAATATTACTTGAGGAAAATCTCCATAAAGATCTCTATCATGTAAGCTTCTTTTAATGATTTTTTTTGGCTTGTGTATCTCTAAACGTAGCATAGCGCCTGGCATATAGTAGGCACTATATTGAATTGTTTTACATTCATTCCTCCTCCTTCATTGCCTTTTATTTAGGGATTAAATAAATTTTCTCTAGTGAACTGCAAGATCAGATATCCATTTATGTGAGGATAACTGAAATGGATCTATTTAATTTTATAATCCTGTCCCCAGGGACATTATTGTAGAGAAGACTGATTCTTTGAGTTTCCATGGCTTTTGACCTGGGGAACTACCTTCAACCAAACAACCATGTATGTGACACAGAGAAGTGTCATGGCAAAGCTATAGAGAGGCCATGTGAAGAGATGGAAGAGGAGGTCTGTGGATTTCTCCTGATAAATCCATCAGGGAACTGAAGGATTGGGCATTGATTGTCCCTGTGACACAAAGCTTGGAAAATAAGTAGAACTGAGACTCTGTTAAGCATATTTAAAAGCAGAGAAAGACAGAATTGCGTGAGTTGGTGTGAGGGGGCTAGAATGGAGAGCTGACTGGGAACTAGCACCTGTGATAACAACAGGAGAAGCTCCCTTTACCTGACCAACCAACCTCTTTATTTCTCTCTCCTCTCCAACAGGTATGTGTGGGAAGGAAATTTAAGTTTGCAGCCACTGTGCCAGAGAAATGGAAGCTGGTTTCATTGAATCCTTTGTGTTTCTATGTTACTTGAAGCTGTTATTAAGGAAGGTGGTCATTGGAGATGATTTTAGTTCAATACCATAAATATATGGTTGGGGCATGAGAGAAGGGAATTAAACCTGAAAGGGAGAGATTTTCATCAGTTCAGCCCAAGGTGGGGATGAGCTGATTATAGAGAAAATTTCTGAAATGTGAGTTGTTCATGTTCATGCATCAGATTGCTTTTGAACCTAAGAAGAGATTTAATAAGAAAATGAATCCCTAGCCATAGGAAAAGAGAAGAAAGCATCAGTGAAATTGATAACCCATATATCTCACCTAAAAGGACTAAATTATTTGGTTCACCACATTTTATAATGTCAAGAACAGAAGCAATTATTAGCACAACTTTATTTAGCTTCCTGTAATCCACGTGGAATGCTAGGGGCCCTTGGCTTTCTTCACTGGGTTGTTGTAAAAGAAGTAACTGGAGCTTAAAACCTATTTCCTTCACCTCCATCACTAATGAGATATCTCCACCCCTGACCCCCAATTTTGTTGGATGTTAACTACATAGGATAATACAAATAGCTTTAAGATTTACCATTTGATCCTACTTATAGTAATTAATACAGTCTTCTTAAATGTTGATATAAGTAATAACTCTTAAGAACCCATGATCTACTCACTCTCTTCATCCACCAGCTGTAACCTAGATAGGGGAGGGAAGGTTTCATTTACCTTCACTGGATTCTTTTCCTTTTGTAGACTACTCTCAACCTCTTAAAAGTAATCTGGAATACTACTATGAATCTATTGGGATTCCCTTTGTATGACAATGACTTGACTGATGATATTCAGCAACTTTTTATGTATTTGGCAACTCTCTCCCAAATTCCCATCCAGGCTGCCATGACTCAGGTATATGACTTCCAGTACTTCATGGTCCTATAGTTTTTGTTTTATTTTTTATTTCTTTTTTGCTGAGGCAGTTGGGGTTAAGTGACTTGCCCAAGGTTACACAGCTAGGAAGTGTTAAGTGTCTGAGGTCAGAATTGAACTCAGGTCCTGCTGACTTCAGAGCCAGTGCTCAATCCACTGCGTCACCTAGCTGCCCTGGTCCTGTAGTTTAGATAATTAGAGACTTGGAGAAACCTCAAATTTCACCTTAGGAAGAATCATTCCTGGAATCTCTCAAGTTTGGATACAAAGACTTGGGTGACTTAGTTCTACCAAATGAGCTAGCTACTTAGGGGGGTGTAGTAAACTTAGACAGGATAAAAGGTCCCTTTCTATTCCTGTCTTGGATGGTTCGCTACAGTTTTACTGGTACCCCTTAGACTTGTAATTATCTCCTCATCAGCCCTATGTTTTTAGAAACATTTAAAATTCCTTGTAGGAGATGACTTAATGATCCTCAACTAATTGGATGGGGAAGTGGGCTACTACTTTATTTTGCCATCCATCAAGTGTCTATTTACATGGATAGTTATATTTATTGGGGAAGCTGCTGCATCTGTGTCAATTTTCTGATCAAATTAGTCTAGTTGGTTTTTCAAGGCCTCTAGGTTGCTGCACCTATAACTAATGAATCATGCCAATCAATTGTGATTCTACAGGAGGAGGGATCTAATTGCTCCTGATGGAGGCTGGCCATAGAGTATGGGGTGGTCGTGGTGTTTGAGCAGCATAAATTCAGACTCTATCTAAGCCATTACTTTTAGGAATTTTATCTTCCCCCCACTTCATGGAGACCCATTAGACCAGAACTATTGCAAAGTGAATTAATTTTCATGTGGTCAGATATATAACACACTATCTTAGTCACCTAAAAAGGGACAAAGGACATTTCCCACATGGAGCTTGTAAGTGGTACAACTGACTTTGCAAAAGTAAATATTTTGTGAGATTCTCAAGCTGATAGAACTCTTTAGATGAAAGGAGATCCATCTTGGCTCCTTTGATCCATACCCTCACTAAACATTAATCCAGTGACTCATCAGGTTGTTATTTAGCTTTCCTCTAAAGTTCCTTGGTGGATGAAAGCAATCTTGCTTTTCCCCTTCCCCCTCTCCCCCCATCCTATGAAGGATGTTAGCCCCTGGGAGAAAGAAATGTTCTAACACTTCAAATTCGGAAGTTGTTAGAAAATGTGGCAAGAGATTCCTTTTTTTTTCTTGAAACCTAATTGTACCCTTGGGAAGGATGAAAACCCAAAGGTAAGCAATGTTTGGAATATGGCGCCATTCTGGTATATACTCAAAGAGGATAACTCCAGAGGACTCCATCCAGGCTGGTTACACAAGGGAAAGGCTGCTTCTATGAGCAGGTACTGAGCTCTCTTGGTCATGGGGCTAAGTTATCTTGACATAGTAGATAGAATCCTAGATTTAGAGAAAAAATACTTGGGTTAGAACATGAAATCTGTGACTTCTTGGCTGGGAGCTTGGATACGATATTTCTCTTCATTGATCAGAGTTTCTTTAACTAAGAAATATGTATGTGGGATTAACTACAAAATATATATGTGGGATTCTAGCCATAAGTCTTTTAATTTTGTGATTCTATGTCAGATGAAAGCTGAAGCCTTCTAATCTTGAATTGTCTGTAGGAAAGGCAACTCATCTGAGTTGTCCACACAGATAGACATAGATGAGGGGGAGAGACTGTATTTCAGGAATGAATTATTCTAGTTTATAGAACTTAGCATGGTTCAGTATATCAACAGACCAATTGATATGAAATTCTATTATTTTTTTATGAGTCTCTAAAATCTATTAGGGAAATTTTAAAAGAGGCATTTGACAGAGGGAGAAAGAAGCTGGAGAAAGGAGAACTCAGTGGCAGAAGTAAAATTCTAAGGAAACAAAATGTAAATGAGTTACTTTAGGAAGTATAGCCACATCAGGAAGTATAGCTTCACTCTGCTAATGGAGTCATAGCTATTCTGTTATGAGTGGTAGTGGGATGAAATAGAAAGAGCCCTGGTTTTGGAGTCAAAAGACCTGAATTCAAACCCTCCCTTTGTTTCTTAATACCTATGTTATCTTTAGTGAATCACTTAACCCTTCTGATTTTCTCATATGTAAATTAAGAGTTGGAGTCAAAACTTTTTTTTTTTTTTTGGTAAATCATCTTTATTTTTCCCCAGTGAAAGTTATTTGTCAGCCTTATTAAATCCATAATATGTACAAGACACTTTGCAAATTCCTGGGGATACAAAAAAAGCAAAGCAAAATCATATAAAATTCCTTCCATTTGAGGAACTCATAATCTACTAGGGATTATGGGAATATGGCATTTATTCTCTTCAAGATTACCAGTCCAGGGGCAGCTAGGTGGAGCAGTGGGTAGAGCACCAGTCCTGAAGTCAGGAGGACCTGAGTTCAAATCTGGTCTCAGACACTTAACATTCTCTAGCTGTGTGACCCTGGGCAAGTCTCTTAACCCCAATTGCCTCAGCAAAAAGCAAAAAAAAAATTACCAGTCCAGCACTTTTAAGATCCATGCTGGCTCTAAACCTGTTTTCCTATAATATGAAAAGGTATGATTTATTTTTTGTTCAAAGGCCAAAACCTTCATTTAGGAATTTTATTTTCTGATGAAATTGAATGAGATAACCATAGAGGAATGGGGATTCTTAAAATTCACCATTCTAACTTTAGGAGTTATATTTTTAAATCCTTTACTGCTGCTGAATTTTGAAAGGTCCTTTTTTGGGAAGTTGTATGAAGGTGTATGCTCTAATTCTTCATACACTGACTTTGAGGCTGGTTGAAGAAGTTGGTTGGCTAAGAAGCTGATTAAGGAAGAAGAATCAGAGTTGTCAGTCTCAGAAAAACTTAAAACTCCTTGAGAATATTTATCGTTGGCTTTCCTGATCTGCTCTCTGGAGAATTTTAAGAAAAAAAATATGGTAAAATACTTTCTGATTCTGATATTAGGGACAAAGTCACCTAGTGGAGTTTTTCTATGGGCACATGAGATAGCGTGGTTAAGTGGGTTTGGAGGCAGTAGGTATGGGTTCAAGTCTCGACTCCACTACTTATTACCTGTGTGATCCTGAAAAATTCACAGCTTCTTTGAACCTTTGTAAACTAAAGAGGACTAAATGTTGGATGATTACTTGTTGTAGTGAGAATGCTTTTAGTATAAAGCTGGACTTGATAGTTTTTGAGGACTCTGCCAAATGTCAGATTCTGCAGTTCTGTATTTCTGAGGCCATTTTTAGTTTTAAATCCATGATCACATCCCCATGGGGCAATAGTAGAAAAGCCCAGCCCTGCCACTATATATATGATCAAGGGCATGTCTTTCCATATTCCTTGGCCTTAGGTTTTCTAGATAAAATATTATATATTATAATATTAATAATGATAATATAATATAATATGAAATTTTTTTTCATTGGTTGAAGGGGAAGGGGAAAAAACATGACATCCTGTCTATCATTTCATTCCTGTAGGAAATGATTACCATTGGAGAGATACAAGTTTTATACACCTGTGGTCTTAAAGAGGTGCTCAAGGCCCTGAGAAGTTATGCCTTTCCTCAGGTCATACAGCAAATATATGTCAGAAGAGATCATGATGCATGTCTTCCTAAGATCAAGGCCAGCCTTAGAAGTCATTCTGGGACAGCTTCCTCATTTCATAGGTAAAGATCTCAGAAGTAGCTAGAAGTACAGTGGATAAAGGGCTGGATTTGTATCTGGGAAGACTTGATTTATCATGAGTAAGACATTTAACTCTCAGCCTTAATTTCCTCACATGCAAAATGGAGATAATTACAACACCTATTTAATGAAAATTGAATGAAGATCAAATGAGATAACAAGTGTAAAGGGATTTGTAAACCTTAAAGTATTATTAAAATGCTAGTTAGGGTAAAATTGAATCCTAGAGAGATGAAGTAAATGGTAGCAAATACTAAAGTTAGGATTTGAACTCAGGTCTCTTGACTCCAAATCCAGCATCATTTCCACTAGATTAAGCTTTTACAAATTGTCTACACTATCTGATGATTTGTATAGGTCCTTAGTTGAGACAGATCCATGTTGAAGAGGAGACTAAGAGACAAAATCAAAATCACCCATTCCCTTATCACATCTGGGGCATTAATTCAAGGCAAGAATCACTTCATACAATTTACCTTTCTTAGAACTCAGGTTTGTTTTTGTTTGGATTTTGTGTTTTTTTTAAATTTTTATAACTTCAGCATTTAGCATGGAAGCCTGCATATAAAAAAACACCAAATAAAAGCTTGTTAATTGAATTAGAAGAGACCTGCTAGCAGGATTATGGACCCAAATATCTCAATTCAGTTCAGTAAACGTCTATTAAGCTTACATACCAGTCACTATGTTTCTTTAGACAAAAACTAAGGAACCAATGTGCTTATTTATTAAATATTGTTTATACTATGTGTAGGATGCTTTGTACATATGACCAATCCCTTCCTTCAAGAAGTTCACATTTCAATGGAGAATATAACAGATGTGTGCAAGGTAATTTCAGGTGAAGGAGAATGCAAACAGCTGGGGAAGGAGAGGGTCAGAGCTAAGGCTCTATGGAATAGGTGAACTGAGTTTTAAGGAATATGGGTTTCCAATTATGGAGGTGAGGAAGAAATGCTTTCCAGGCAAAGAGACAACTTGTGTAAAGGTACAAAGATGGGAGATATAATGCCAAGGACAGAGAATAGCTAGGTTTAAGATTAGTTTGACTGGGATATAGAACTTATCAAGGGTATCCATGAGAAATAAGTCTGAAAAGGTTAATTGGAACCAGACCAAGGAGTCTCCCAAACTCCAGGACATTTAAAAAATAGATATTGAGGATTTAGGAAACTTGGCTGAAGGCCTTTGAGTGCTGAATAAGATAGTCACTAAGGAAATAAACTTTATTAAGCATCTACTTTGTGACACACAAATGGCAAGCAATTTACAAGTATCTCACTTGAGATAATTTTTTTTAGCTGTAATAACAATATAACTACTACTTCCCTCTATGGAAACATATTGTGACTATATGCTTTAAAAATCTTCAGTTTTATTTTCAGTTCCAAATTTTTCCCATCTCCACCCAGTGAGAAGGCAAGAAAAATAAAACCCATTGCAAATATGTACAGACAGGCAAATAAAATTCTGCATTAGCAATATTTTTTAAAAGCAAGAAAAATAAGGAAATGATTATTTGTTTAGAGCTAAGAAACATCAGAAAGGGACAGATCTAGCCCAACCATATTACAGATAGGAAAATAACTCTTCAGAAGAGGACTCCAAGTGCGTACTGTTCTTATTATGGCAGATGGGAAGTTTGAATCTAGGCCTTTTGTCTGCTGGTCCAGGCCACTTGCCATTACAATAGCCTCTCACCAGTAAGCATATAGAATTCTCATAAAAGACTTCCTGGGTCATTTCTAGGGAGGTTAAATGAAGGAAAATAGGCTCCTTCTCAAGTTCTGGACTTCAGGGACCTGAGGTTTTTTTCAGGTCAGCACCATGGTCAGCTATGCCCTATAAACTTACTTGGGGCGACTAAACAATTCTCCAGAACGTTGATTGAATTTGGCTGATGAGAATTGTAATCATAGTTCACAGTAGCAAGATTATGTTCAAGACAACTGGTGATCACCCTGGATGTAGTAAGATGGGAGAGACCTTGGCCTTTTTAAAGTAAGGTATTTCTCTGGTCTTAGTTTGTCTGAAGAAAAGTCCATTCAGTTATTAAAGGCTACATAAGAATTGAGGCAAAAAATGGTCAAGTATGCCTTTCTAAAAGAATCTGGCAGAGGAAGGCCCTCAGAGTTCCTGGTCAGAACAGAAAAAATTGCTATTAACAGTCATTCATAGCCATCAACCCTCCACTTCCCCAAATTAGCAATTGAAGTTTGGGTTGGGCCTTATAATTGGCTGATCAGAGTGATTTGCGTTCAAAGGCATAGCCAAGTAGCTCCAGTTTAATCAAACTGGGCTGATTTTTCAGAGCTATATTTCAAGAAATCATAAATGAAAAACTATATTAGACAAAAGAGTTAATTATCTCAGTTTTTTTAAAATGACAAAATAAATAAGTAGGGAAGAAAAAAATATGACTCCCAAATTGCAAGGTGTCTTGCAAAGTATAAATGATCAAAATTTATATTCATTTATACAGAGCACTCACATGTAAGGGTATGAATTCCTCCTGAGGACAGAGGGAGAGGAGGAGGAGAAGGGAAAGCAGGATTAGAAGCAGGAGGAAGACAATAATGATGATGATTTCAGTGCTAATCTAGTTCACATTTATATAGTGCTTTACAATTTATAAAGTGCTTTGCCCGCATTAATTAACTGATCTTCAAAATAACATTATGACATAGATGCTCTTATTATCTTCCAGAGGGAACCACTCATTATTTAGGGATATGGGAATTACAAATCCATGTAGATCTACATCATGGTCTCAAGATCTGAATTCAAATCCTACTTTTGCCACTTACTACCTATGTGATGATGGGCAAGTCACATCTTATTTCTGGGATTTGGTTTCCTCATCTAGAAAATAAGAAACTTGTATTATATTACATTTCTGGCTTTTTCAAGCTTTAATAGATTGCCTGGCAAACAGTCATATTTGATTCTTTGTGACCCCATTTGTGCTTTTCTTGGCAAAAATACTGGAATATCTTCAGCTCATTCTATCAAGGAAACAGATAGAGAGGGTGAAATGACATGTCTATGATCACACAGCTAGTTAAGTGTCAGAGACTTGCTTTGAACTCAGGAAGGTGAGTCTTCTTGATTCTAGGCCCGGCACTCTGTCCACTGCATCCCCCAGAAAGTGCTTAATATAGGCTTGTTGACTTGACTATGAAAATACCTACAACTCTCCATCCTCTGGAGATGTCACCTCTGAAATCTCCTGATTTTAATGAGCACTAATCACATGACCTTAGCACAATGGAGTTAATTTTCCACAGAAGCAGACACACATGCTGAAAGGCTACATATGGTGTTTGGCTTCCAGCATAGATTTAGTAAGCAAATAAATGATATTAATAACTATGAGACACAGTGTGGTAGGAGATAGAATTCTGGATTTGGAGTCAGGAGGAACTGGGCTTCAATTCTTGCTTCAGATGTATGATTCTAGGAAAGTCACTTGATCTCTCTGCTCCACAATTCTCTCACCTGTGAAATGAAGGAATTAGACTCAGTGATCTCTGTGTCCCCTTTCAGCTCTCAATCTATAAACCTATGACCTACCAAATGACTGCAAGTCTATTATTATTCTAAACTCTGCTTGTCTCCCAGACATTGTGAATCTAGAAGTTCTAGACAACCTGCAGTTTGAGTATTTGCTGGAGTGCTTAAGGGACAAAAGAACAGAATATAGTAGTTCCCACATAATGTTTGACCCACATTTCCCATAGGACTGATCATCACCTGCAAGTACTGTTTAAATATGGGGCTCAGATTGCTTGCAGGATGGGAGAATGAAATATAAGGTCTAGTATAAATTAGAATTCTTGAGGGTTGATGCTCTTCCAAATCTTAGTTGTCTGGTCTAGTGGGAACTTTGGACCTGTCTGGTCCCAGCCAAACCTTCCTGTAGCAGATGGGGCATGGAACAGTAGCACCAACACATATCCCTGTATCCTTTTCATTTCTGTCTTGACCTTTATTCCCTGCTACACTATATTACATCACTGCTCCATTAACCCTCAGTATGATATCTCTCCTTTTCTTGAATAAGATGGGCGATGGGGAAGAAGCAGATAAGTTGGAGGATGAAGGGACATTATTTATATTTGGAGTCAAGAGATCTGAGATTGAATAAAGGCTTTATTATTTACTCTCTCTATGATCTTGGGCAAATCACTTACCATCATAGTAGCTTTATCAGTAAAATAGAGGCATAGAACCGAATCAAACAAAAACTAGTTCAATTAAAAATGTTTATCAAATGACTATTTGTGTGAGATTCTCAGTGATTTGAGGGGGTTGATGAAATAGATATCAATCAGTCAGACTATCAATAAGCATTTATTAAACATTTACCAAGTATTACATACTCTGCTAGATACTGAGGACACAAAGAGTATATGCAGTATAGACCCGGCTTTCAAAGAACTTCTAATATTATTGGAATAAATAGCATGAACATCTTTAAGCTGATATAACACTTGTAAATTAAATATAACAATTTTAGAGATGGAGGGAAACAGTTGGCAAAGATCAGGAAGAACCTTATGTAAGAGGCAGCATTTGAGCTGAACTATGAAGGAAATTAGAAGAAATGGAGATTCTAAGAAATGGAGATGTTCAGGTAGTGGGGCAGCCAGCATAAAGGCATGGAGCTGAGAGATGAAATGTTGATATGAAGGACATTGAGTTGGCCATTTTCACTGGGCTGAACAGAGTTTTGAGGGGATTATTGTGTAATAAATCTGTAAAGAGAGGTTAGAACCCAATTATGAAGGATTTTAAATACTGAACAGAAGAATTTATATTTGATCCTGGAGATGATAGGGAGACATTCGAGCTTCTTGAGCAAGAGAGTGACATAGTCTTAATTGTACTTTAAGAATATCAGTTCAGCAATTGTATAGAGAATGGAATGGAGGGGGGAGAGAGTGAAAGTCTAGTGATTTATTAGGAGGCTATTGCAATAGTCCAGACAAGAAATGATACAAGCCTGCACAAAGGTGATGCCTGTATGAGTAGTTATAAGGGGAAGGTTTTGAAGACAGAACTGGTAAAACACGGCCACTGATTGGATGTCCAGTTGGGAGGGGTTAGAAGGAGAGTGAAAACTCAAGGATGATTCAGAAATTACAAAATTATGTATTTGGAAGAATGGCAGTACTTCACAAAAATAGGGAAATTAGGAAAAGGGAAGAGATTACATTTCTTTTTGCATTTGTTCAGTCATTTTTTTTTTTTTTGCTGAGGCAATTGGGGTTAAGTGACTTGCCCAAGGCCACACAGCTAGAATATGTTAAGTGTCTGAGGCCAGACCTGAACCCAGGCCCTTCTGACTTCAGGGCTGGTGCTCTATCCACTGCGCCACCTAGCTGCCCTTGTTCAGTCATTTTCAGTCATGTCTGACTCTTCATGAGCCCATTTGGGGCTCTTTTGGCAAAGATAATGAAATCATTTGTTATTTCCTTTTCCAGTTCATTTTACAAATGAGGAAACTGAGGCAAACAGGATCCAGAGTCATGGAGGTGTGTGAGATCAGAGTTGAACTAAGGAAGAGGAGTCTTCCTGACTCTAGACCCAGTACTCTGTTCACTACTTCATCTAGTTGCCCTGGGGTTCATAGGCATGAGGTGAGGGAGGAGATAATGACATATATTGCATATGTTGAATTTGAGATGCCTTCACAGGGCATGTAGGTGGAGATGTCTAGTAGTTTTTGATGTGGGTTTGGAACTCAGATGATCAATAAGGATTCCTCCACCTTCAAATCCTATGGTCTTTTGATCCAATGGAGTATCTTCCTAAGGAACTGGAGTAATCCGGGAAAGTGGGAAATCAGGAAGGGCTGATGGTAGCCAACCTCAGCATGTGGTCCAGATTATAAACTCCTTCAGAATTGGTACTATCTTTGATCTTTTTTTGCATCCTCAGTGTTTAGGACAGTGTCTGGTACATGGTATTTGCTTAAATACTTATTGAATTAAGGCAACACTCAATCTTCAACATAGAGTAATGACAAGAACATTGGATTTGCAATTGGAAGACCAGAACTGAGATCTAGGTGGTGTTAGACCTGGAGTCAGGAAGACCTAAGTTCAATCCAGACTCAGCTATTTCTTAGCTGTGTGACTTTGGGAAAACGATATAACTTGCATTTGTCTCAATTTCCTCACTTGTAAAATGGAGAAAACAATAGCACTTCTCTTTCAGGATTGTTGTGAGGATAAAATGAGTGAATATTCATAAAGGACTACATAAATAATTGTTTTAATATTTTATTTATTATTTTTGTATAAATTATTTAAAATTTATTTTTATATAATTTTAAAATATTTTTATAATTATTTTTTATTTTTATATAATTTAATCTTTCTGGGTCTCAGTTTCCTCCTGTATAAAGCAAAAGAGTTGGATTAGTTTTACAACACCTCAACAAGCTTAAGAGCTTCCTTTGAACAAGGTTCTAAAACCATGGCCATACCAAGTTCCTGTACAGTAGAACTCCTTACTTTGAGCTGCTGTGACTCCTCTTCACCACTAATCCATCATAGCGCCTAATGGTTTTAGTATGATCCTGATCTGAATTTCCTCTTTTCCCCAGGTACAGTCCTTAGCCTCATGGCTATTGGAAATGGCACCATTGTAAAGGAGTTCATCCTGCTTGGCTTTACCAACCATCCTGAGCTGGAGTCTCTTCTGCTCCCAGTGTTTCTGGCTTTCTACCTCATGATGCTGCTGGGTAACCTGGGCATGATCACCCTGATCTGGTCTAATCCTGGACTCCACACACCCATGTACTTCCTGCTCAGACAGCTGGCTTTCCTGGATGTCTGCTTCTCCACCACAGTGTTACCTCAGCTCTTGGTGACCTTAGACTCTGGCAGAGCAGTGATCTCTTATGGGCAATGTGCTACCCAATTCTTTATGTTCACTTTCTTCGGCTCCACTGATTGCTACCTCTTGGCTGTCATGGCATATGACCGCTATGTGGCTGTGTGTCAGCCTCTGCTCTATGTCACCATCATGACTCCCAAGACAAGGGTGAAGTTGGTAACTGGGGCCTACATTGGGGGCTTGGCTAATGCTATTTTAAGAACCAGCTGTACATTCTCACTCTCCTTCTGTGGTGATAACCAGATTGACTTTATTTTCTGTGACCTCCCACCCCTGCTAGAGCTCTCCTGTGGGGACACTTTCTTACAAGAACTCTTGATTCTTCTATTTGCTTGTTTTGTGATCCTGGCCAGCCTGGCCATGATTTTGGTCTCCTATTTGTTCATCATCAGAGCCATCCTGCAGATCCAGTCTGCTGGTGGGAGGGCCAAGACCTTTTCCACTTGTGCCTCCCACATGACTGCTGTTGGTCTCTTCTTTGGGACTCTTGCATTCATGTATGTACGCAACAAGTCGGGAAAATCCTTAGAAGAGGGCAAGGTGGTATCTGTGTTTTACACTGTAGTGATTCCCATGTTAAACCCTCTCATCTACAGCCTAAGGAACAAGGAGGTGAAGGAGGCCCTGAAGAAAACTCTTAGTAGGCTTAAGTTATCCTAAGCTTTTCATTGGTGTGCCGAATTAAATCCATCTCCTCTGCGGCATCATCATTGTGGGCAGTTATCATCCCCATGGCCAACAAGAGTCCTGAACATCCATGAGGAGTTAGACTCTTTGCTATGTAAATAGAGTTATATGAGAATTTCCCAAGAGGTACTTCAAATAACTCAACCATGAAAGGTCACAGATCAAAGGGCAGACTGAAGAAACGCATAAGCATTTGTTGGAGCCAAGATTAGGAAGTTGACTGGAGGATTCAGTGCAAGATGGTAGGAAGAGGAGAGGATTGTTTTGTTGATAGTTATTGAGTGATGACACAAGAGTGAACAGAGCACAGGAACCAATGCTCATGTTCTGCCAAAATTTTGGCAGGAAGAAGTAGAAAAAATTATTGGTGACTCATTCATTCATTTGTAACACCAGTGAGAGTGGAGCTAGGGGGAATGGTGGCCATGAAGCACTCAGTAGTCAGGGGTTACCAATCAGACCTATTGTAGCTTTTCAGAACAGATAAGCTGCTGAGAAATAGCAACCCTTCAGATAAAGCACTTGAAAATATGTTTCCAAGGGGACTGAAGTAAACTCTGCCCTTCAAAAGCAAAAGATCTGATGTAAAGATGGCTGCTTCCTTGGCTTCCCAACAGCAAGCCTGAATATGACTCATTTCAGGACTTTGGAGTTTATTGTCAGGGAATTCTGCACCAAGTAATTGCTTGGGACCTATCATGTCTCATTTGTCATGTCTGGCAGGAATGTGCATTTTGCTTTTCTCACTAAATTGGGATGGCCCTGATTTTAGGGATAAATGAAAAGTCATTGAGATCAGACAATTCAAAGTTAGGAACTGAAAAGATCAAGGGGAAGAAGCCAATGAGAGGAGTTGACAGGGCCTGACAGGTTCATTTGGGAAAAGATAGGACCTTCATCTCTCCATGGGCCTTCCATTTCTTGCTGAGTAAGGATCCTCAAGAAGAGAAGGGATCGTTTGGTTTGCTTTCAGAGCTCATCTCCTGCCTATCTCCAACTTCAGGTAGGAAGATAAGATGGGAGGGCTCTCTAGGAGGAAGAAGAGATGAGCACAGAAATCTACGATCTGAATACATGCCTTCCATTTCTTGCTTAATCTCCAGTTTCTGCAGGGAATAAAAAAGACACATTTCACTTAATGATTAACAAACTTCCCACCTGGACATACCCTATATATGCCGGTGATTCTGAATCCTGGTAGATAAACACATAAACTTCACATCTGCAACTACCCAATTCATCATTCTCATTTCCTCTCAACCTATCCACCTGAAAGTCTCTGCCAAATGATATCCACCTCTTCTACTGTGCCCTCTGGGATGCCTGTTCAATAGGCAACAAATTTGCTTCTCATGAAAACTTTTAGTTTCCTGCTCCTTCCATCTTTTAATTTAGACTTAATTCCTCCTAACATCACAGCCTTCCTCGTCATCCTTTCTAGTACTGGTTGCACTTTCACTCATCCCCCTTGGCTCTCTAGTTGAAAGGGGGAAATTAGAATAGTCCTTGTTCCCCAGGAAGTTTGTCACTTGTACACTTGTAGGTTTTCCTTTACCACTGCTACTCAGAAACCTCTCCTACTGTGAGGTCTATAAAATCCACATCTTCTTCCCAATCAACATCTTAGTAGATGTTCTCAAGGACACTCTCTTCCTCAATAAGTCCAGTACTTGGCTTTCTCTTCCCAACACCTCTCCTTGTTTTAGGGGTCTTGATAATACCCCTAAACTTTCTTCCAGTTCCTTATCCACTTATTTCTCATGACGTACTTACTTCCCTACCCCATCTCAGCCACACGCAAAGATGGGCATATATTTAGTTATCCCATCACCCACACATATATCACTTACATGATAAAAACTCCTTAAATCTTCATTATCTTTTGGCTTTCTTCTCTGTCTTTCTTGCCTTACCAAACTCTACTCTTCATACACACTAAGACTTCCAACCCCTCAAGTCCTCAGTTCTCTCCCAGGATATTACCCCATTTATTAGCTGTTCTTTCTTCCTTTCCTTTATACTTTTCCCCTGACAACTTCAGCCTTGGATCATTCCCACCATTTGCTGCCATTACTCCCATGCACATGTTGCTGATGGAAGGTGAACTACACCATTCCGTCTGTGTCCATTATAAATTGGTGCTACAGAATCTCAAAAAACCCTCCCTCCTATAAAGTAATCCTTATACATCCCCTCACTGAACTCACTTCATTATCCCACTCTCTATAACAATAGCTCTTCCAAAACTTTTCCTCTTTCTTCAAAAAAACACCCCCCCCAGGTGAGAACATCGTCTCATATGTAACTGAAAAAAAATGGAAGTCATTCTCAGAGTTCCACTTGTTTCTTTCCTTGTCTAATATCACTTGGATGCCTTCTGCTACCATCTCCTTCTTTAGTCATTTTACACAAAGAAGTGGCTCTACTTGCACAAGTAGTCACCCCATTCCATCTCATCTTATGCTTATTCTCTCACCTTCCCTGACTACAAGCTGCTTCCATTCTGCCTACAAATATGCCCAGGTCACCCTGTCCTCAGAAAACCCCACCTGATCCTCTCATCTCTGCTACCTATTGTCCCATTTCTCTCTTTCTCTCTCTTACTCTGTCTCTCTCTGTCTCTCTCTGTCTCTGTCTCTCTCTGTCTCTCTCTGTCTCTGTCTCTGTCTCTCTGTCTCTGTCTCTCTCTCTCTCTGTCTCTCTCTCTCTCTCTCTCTCTCTCTCTTTTTGCTAAGGCAATGGGGTTAAGTGACTTGTCCAGGATCACACAGCTAGGAAGTGTTAAGTGTCTGAGACCAGATTTGAACTCAGGTCCTCCTGACTTCAGGGCTGGTGCTCTATCCACTACTCCACCTAGATGCCTCAATTGTCCCATTTCTCTTAACCCATTTTGTAGCTAAACTCTGAGAAGGTCATCTATACTAGCTGCCTCCACAGCTCTCCTCTTATTTTTGTCTTAGCTCTCTACATTCTGCTTCTTACCTTACCATTTCCAGCAAACTGCACTCTCCAAAGTTAACAGTGACAAATTTAATTTGACTTAATTGACAAATGTAGTGTTTTTTTCTTAATATTCATAAAAAGTAATTGTAGCAGTGTGTTGCTTCCTCCCCTTTCTGGGAATCCCTTATACCTTCCAGCTTGAGTATAGGTTGGGACAAGGGAACGATTGGGTACAGCAACAGAGAATTATGGGTGCCACATCTTCTATACAAATACTTCGCATGTCCTCTATTTTCATCTCCAATATGCAGAACACTTGTCTTTCAAAGCTTCAAGCTGTTATATGTCCTCCTATTATTAGTGTTTTATTCTATCTTGATTTTCCTTGTAATAAGAGAAAAGACACATTTCTATTCTAATATGGTTTCACAAGTTTCTTATAAGCAGGGATCCAGCACAGTAGTATGCACAGAGTTCACTCTCATATAGATAATTTTTTAATGATTGACTGTATTTGTTCAGGGCCATTACTATAGGTGATATACTGATGGTCCTGAGCATATTCAGAACATAAACACACAGGTGTATGGGTATGTGTATGTACATGTGTACATGTGGTTGTCTGCCCCATCTCTCATAAATTCTTTAGGAAAAGGGAGATTTTTGGTTTTGCTTTGTATCTCTAAGATCTAGCTCTTTGCTTTGCCATTATAGGTACTTAATTAATATTTGTTGAATTGAATTGGCCATTTGGGAAGGCAACCCATTTGACTACAGCCATGAAAGTCTCCTCTACCATCACCATTACACTTAGACCCTTTCTCTTTTGCTTTTCTCAGATTTTTCCAGGACCCATATTCTCTGGGGTTAAATGGTAGTAGATTATATAATCAGATGTCCATGAACAAAACAATAGTTGTCTCACTGTAAGAGGGAGAAGAGTTGGTTTTTGAAAAATAATTGCTTGATCCTTTTTTTTCTTATTTATTCATAAGAAATTATTAAGCATTTACAAGGGGCTAGACACTGTATTGGAGCTAGGGATAACAATGGCTATCATTTATACAGTACTGACTATGTGCTAGGCACTGTCCTTCACAATTGTTCTCTCATTTGATCCTCACAACAGTTTTAGGAGGTATGTGCTATTATTTTGCATTTTATAAATGAGGAAACAGATGAGGCAAACAGGTTAAGTGAGTTGCCCAAGATCATATACACAGTAAATGTGTGAGGCTGCATTTGAATTCAGATCTTTCTGGCTCCAGGCTCAACATTATCCGCTGCTTTACTGAACTGCTTTTATGCAAAGAAAAAACCAAAATTGTATCTGAAACCCAGGAGCTCACATATTATTTGGGAGGATGTGTAATAATAGCAATTTCATGGAGTATGAATGGGATAACATAGGTCTGTACTCTGATCACTATAGGTAACATTTCCCATGGAGTGTTGGATGAGCCTGGGCTTGACTACTTTTGATGAGATATATATTTTGTCTTCTTGCTAAAGAATATTAGATACAACCATACAGTTCTGGATCGTCTCTGCATGCTACCTCTCCCATTCTCCTCTCTGTGAGGTAGGAATAGATTTGATTAATGAGCAAGAAGACATGTTCACTTCATAAACTTTATTTAAAAAAATAGCTTTTTATTTTCAAAATATATGCAAAATGATTTTCAACATTCACTCTTGCAAAACCTTGCATCCAAATTTTTCTTCCCTTCTTCCTTACCTTCCCCTTTCCCAAGACAGCAAGCAATCTGATATGTTATACATGTGTAATCATTTAAAACATATTTTCATATTAGTCATGTTGTGAAAGAAAAATCAGAACAAAAGGTAAAAACCATGAGGAAAAAAGCAAACAAAAAAAGTGAAAAACAGTATGCTTTGATATGTATTCAGTCTTCATAGTTATCTCTCTGTGGATGACATTTTCTATCCCAAGTAAGTCTTTCCAGGGTTTTCTGACATCAGCCTGCTCATCATTTCGGATATAACAATAGTTGGAATTCAGTCTTAAAGAATTAGCTGCCTTGGATATTGAGAAGTTAGCTGACTTATCCAGGTCTCAGCCAATGTGTCAAGGGTAGAATTTGAACCCATCACTTTACTTCCCTGCTCTATGAGACCAGTTGTCTATCAAATGTCTCTTATCACTGCTTACTGTAATTATCAGATAATTATCAGATATCCCTTTTTCTTCTGGTACTTGCCAACCTAGGGGAATTGCAACCATTTCCAAACAATGTCAAAGGAGATTTAGTAACTTCTTAGAGAATGCTGAGGGGCAATGTGCTAACATAGTAAATATAAAATATCATAAAGGAAGCTTTTGGTCATGGGTCAGGTCCAGCTGTGGCTGGTGGTAATGCCCTTTGATGGAAGCTGAAAACCTTGAAGTAAGATTTGGTGCTTAGAACACTCTAATGACTTCTTTCAACTTTTGTTATTCAGAGGAAAGTGCCTGCGACCTGGTCATCTAGGTCATCTTTCTGGTGGGTCAGTGAGCTGTCAGCCTGGGATGTCTGAGTCAGTCTCCTGTTGGGTCAGTGTCAGCTGAAGCTTACCTCTAACCTGAATACCAAGTCACTTTTCCTGCAGACCTGTAGAGTGGATGAGTCAGAATGACTCCTTGCTGTGGCTGTAAAACACCCTCAAACATAATTTCTGTTCAAGAAAGGGTTGCCTGTCTTTTGTTGACTTATGTTTGACTTTTGGAGACTTCTCTGGGTGTGTCCCAATGGGAAGGGGTTGAGACAGGATTTAATTTGTACAGAGCAGCTGATCAACCTGGATTTACAAAGTATTTTTTAAAAATTTATTAAAGCTTTTTATTTACAGAACATATGAGTAATTTTTCAACATTAACCTTTGCAAAACTGGATTTACAAAGTAATAAACTTGCACACAGACATAGAGGCAGACAAGTAGGACAGGGCATCACCTATTTTTAAAACATAATTTTTATTGCTATCCTTTATTTGACATCGCTTTTATTTTTGAGTTTCTCCTACCTCTTAACTCTTTCCCTACACAACAAGGGGGGGGCAGTAAAATGACAAAAAAACATTTAGCAAAACTAGTCAACATGCCAACAAGTCTGCTAGCTCTCTACCCACTCACTCTTAATCTCTCATCTCTTATCTCTTACTGTCTCTGTTGTCTCTCTTACATCCCCATGCCACCTCCACCCCCACCCTCAAACACACACACACTTTTGCTTGCTTATCTGAATCCTGAATTATGAAAGACTTCCCTGTCCTGGCTTTCCACTTCAAAGATACATGTATATATAATTAAATTGCTAGCTATAAGGCCAAATAAGCAGGAGGGACTGCATTTATGTACACACTATATCTACAAAGTTCAGCTCTCCTTGGTTCCCTCATTCAAGAATCCCAGCAACAATATTTCCAACCAGGGGTTCTCCAGGTCTTGCTTGAAGAAAATCCATCATGTCAAAATCTCCTGTCTGTTCACCATCTTGTTTGCCTTTTTCCTAATGGGCTTCCCCTTCCCCTTCTCCCCTCCTATATAGACAAGGAAACTGAAATCGAAAGAGGTAAATGACTGGCTGGAGGTCAGACATGCCTCAGATGGGAAAAGCAAGTAAGAGTCACATCTAGGTTTCCTGACTTTAAGTTCAATGCCCTTTCCACTTCTCTGATCTGTTCTAATCTGCATACAAAAAGTTGAAGGAGAAAGGAAAAGAGGGACACAATATAATTTCATTTGCATCTTCAATCATTTAAAATTGACTGAGTTGGCTTTTCATCAAAGTTCAAGCTACAATTCAGTAGGTATATTAATGAGTCGTTTTTAAAGCACCTATTATGTGCCAGACACTGTGCTCAGCACTGGAAGGTACATGGAAACTTTCTTTTCCTGCTGAGCCCATCTATGAGGAAGAACTTTTATTATGTTTTCATTTTAAAGTTGTATTGGTACTTTTTGTTTTTATGCTATAGTTATTTCTTGATTGGTGGTGTCATGAAGCTACAACTTGGAATCAGGAAGATCTGAGTTAAAATTTGGTCTCAGATCCTTCCTAGTTGTGTGATCCTGGGCATGTCACTGAATCCTGCTTGCCTCAATTTCCTCATCTGTAAAATGAGCTTAAGAAGAAAATAGGAAACCACTCCAAGATCTTTGCCAAGAAAATCCCAAATGGGGCACAAAGAATCTCCTATATGACCAAAATAATTCAATAATAACAACAAAGTAAACCAGACAAGCAAGATCAATTAACACAAAGAACCATAGATAGTCAAACAATTCAAATAATTCAAACAAAGCAGGCCAAAAAAATACAGACAACACAAATTTAGAGACTGAAGACTTGGATTACAATTTGAACTCTGCTTCTTCCTCCCATTGTTACTTCACTCTGTGTCTCAATTTACCTATTTTATATAGTTATAAACTACAAAGGTTAGTCTATATCACTTCTGTGGTTTCTTCCAACTTCAAATCTATGCTATCACCTCATTTCCTAATAAGGGTAAGAGAAGCCCTTAATCTCTAGTTTTTGCTATTACCCACAACTGATGCTTTGTGAGTTTGAATGGCTTCTATTCATTCAACAAAAAAATTTATTGGGTTTATATAACATATACTAACCATTGTACTAAGTTCAAGGACAAAGGTACTTACTATTTTTGTATCATGGATCTCTTTTTTGGCAGTCAGTCTGGTGTCGCCTCTAACCTCTTCTCAGAATAATATTTTTAAAAGGCATAATATCAAATATACAGGAGGGTAAAGGAAACCAATTATATTGAAGTATACAGAAAGATCTTTTTTCTTATCCTGGTCACAAATGGGTCTGGAGGGTTGAAAGGTGAGAAGTGGAACATTTGTCAGCCTGTCCTCCATCACTAGCCTTCACTGTTTGCAGTACTTCTGAGCAGATAGAGTTTCCATCCTACATCCTTTTCCATCTGTGTACCCTTTTTGCCATTCATTCCATTAGGTGACCATCTCCTGGTCACAGATAGGTCTAGGAGATATTGAAAGGAGAGAAGTGAGGCATTTGTACAGTCTGTCTTTAGTTTGACATCTCAGTAATTCTATTTACTCTTTACAATTCCTTCTGAGAGTTTTCATTCAACATCCCTTCCCCATTTGTATTCTCTTCTTCTATCATCCACCCCATTAGTTGTGTTTGAGGACTGGGGTGAATCAGTGATGGACACTGGAAGGTACAACACTTCCACTATGCTTTCCACAACCCAACAAGCCTTAGTGGGGGAAGACATTGGCCTGGAGCCTCCTACGGATAGCATCCTTTACCTCCTTATTGCGGAGGCTGTAAATGAAAGGGTTAAGCATAGGGATAATGATGGTGTAGAAGACTGAGACTATCTGACCATGTGTTCCACTGTCATTCCTGTGGGGCTGGACATATGTGAAAATCAAAGTCCCATAGAAAATGGCAATGGCCAGGAAATGGGAGGTACATGTAGAAAGTGCCTTTTCCCTTCCAGTTGCTGAGCGCATACGCCCAATGGTCACCAGGATCAGGCTATAAGAAATGAGAATGACTGAGGCAGGCAGAAGGGTATCCAAGGCAGAGAAAATATAGAGGATCTTGCCTGCTATGGAGGTGTCAGCACATGCCAGGCGGAGTAATGGTAGGACGTCACAGAAGTAATGGGTAACTTCATTGGGTCCACAAAAGGGCAAGACAAAAACGTTTCCAGTATGGATGATGGAATTAGTCCCACCAAACCCATAGGAGGCAGCCACCAGCTGGAGGCAGGTGGCTTTGGTCATGACAGAAGTATAATGCAGGGGCTGGCAGATAGCCATGAAGCGGTCATAGGCCATGGCAGCCAGAAGGAAGCTCTCAGTTGTCACGTGTATCACAAAGAAGGTCAGCTGGATCACACAACTGGCAAATGAGATGGATTTGTCAGTGGCTAAAAAGTTGATCAAGAGTTTGGGTGTGACCACAGAGGAGTAGCAAATGTCAAGGAAAGAGAGGACGCTGAGGAAGAAGTACATGGGACTATGAAGACGGGAGTCGATGTAGATCAGGGTCATCATGCCCATATTGCCCAATACCGTAATGGCATAGATCAGGAGGAAGATGAAGAAAAACAGAGTCTGCAGGTCTGCATACTCAGAGAAGCCCAACAAAATAAACCGAGTTACTGGTGTAAAGTTGCCACTGGCAAGAGCTATCTCTCCAGGAGTCATCTGCAGAATGATAATTGAGAGCCACTTAATTAATCATCACACACAGCCTTTACTGTGCTGAGAGGCAAAATAATAGTAGAGCAGTGCCTGGAATCCAGAGAAATAGCTATATGCTAGTTGTGTGATCTTTAAGCCTCATCTTCCTTATTTTAAAATCGGAACTCATGAAGCCTGTGGTACCTGTCCCATAGGATTGTTTGGAGATTAAAATGAAATGATAAATGTCTAGGGGTTGACGGATCTTAAAAAGAATTCTCTAAGTATCTATAATGATAACGATAATGATGATGAGGGCAACATAGTAAATTGAAAATCAGCTTTGGATTACCTAGATTTGAGCCCTGCCTCTGATACATAATTGCTGGGATGCTGGGCAAATCACTTCTTGATATATCAGGATTCTCTTTGACAGTAAGTAGAGTAGGTGCTGACTTATACAGCATAGATACAAATTTACACAAAAATCTAGGGAGTTCTTTTTAAGATTTGGAGCCCCTCTACTCCTTTATTTTTCTTTTTGTTAACCACATGAGTCAGTAGAATTGTTAGTAATGAACAAAAAGTGGACATATGGCCAGCATTAGCTTGGGCGCCACACCATAAAGCCTTCCTCTTTCTTCTCTTACCTTACACCGATAATTATGCAAATGAATGAATGCGTGAATGCAAAAGCATGTGTTAAGCACATATGGCAAATACTGTGATGGACACTGTAAATATAAATACAAAAAAGGATGTGAATCCTGATCTGTTCTGGGGCCACATAAATATAGTGGCTAAATGAGTTTGCGATTACTCACTAAATATGACAGCTCAGTGCAGAGTGGTCTTCCAGAGAAGAATAGATTATCTCCCTCATGAATTGGGACCATGATTTCTGGAGATCATATTCAGAGTTCTATTCCAGATATGGAGCAGTGGGGAGATAACATTAAACAGAGCTCACTGAGCTAAGGATAGTATAGGAGCTTGGCAAGTTACTTCTTCACTTCTCTGGGCCTCAGTTTCTCCATCTATGAAATAGGGGAAGGGTAGGCTAGAAACTCTATGTAATCTTTTTTATCTCAGTTATGATTCAGTGTTTTCCCTAAAACAAGACTCATCATACAGTGTAGAGGAAGGGAAACCCAATTTGAAGATAGGACACCTGAGTTCTTGTCTTAGAATCTGCCACCTCTTTTTTTTTTTGCATCTCAGTCAGTTAGTATTGATTAAGTACCTTCTCTGTGTTAGGTACTGCAGTAAGAACTGACAGTGCAAAAAAAGGGAACAAACAAACAAACAAACAAAAATCAATTCCTTCCCCCCAAGAAAAATCAACAACCTAGTTCCTGCTGTCAAGGAACTCCCAATGTATTGGTAAGTATACATGCAGTTATGTACAAATGAGATGTATGCAGATAAATTGAATACAGGACTTGAACTGGGACTTGTGGGAAGCCAGGGAAATAAGGAAGTGGAAACAAGAAAGAGTATTCATTGACAAGGGAGATAACCAATGAAAATGCTCAAAACTAGGAGATACAATGTCTTGTTTGAAGAAGAACAAGGAAACCCAAATCACTGGATCATGAACTATGTGGGGAAGAAGCAAGTGTAAGAATACTAAAAAGGTAGAAAAGGGCTAGTATAAAGACTATAAAAATCAAAGAGATGGCTTTATATTTAATTCTGGTGGTAATAGGGAGCCACTGGAGTTTATTAAATAAAGAGATGATGTGGTCAGGTATGTGCTTGCTTTATGAAGATGAATATATCACCCAAAGGGAGAATGGACTGGATAGATGGATTTCTTGTGCCAGAAACATCAAACAGCAATAGTCCTGGTATGAGGTGATGAGGTCCCAACCCAGGGTGGAGGCAGTGTCAGAGTAGAGAAGGGAATATGTACAAGAGATATTTTGATGGTGGAATCAAGAAGAATTAGCAACTGTTTGGTTATGGGGAGGTGAGAAACAGTGAGGAATTGAAGATGACACCTGGGTTTTGAACTTGCATTATTGGGAGGACAGTGATGTCTTTGACAGTAACAGGAAGAGGGTAAGATTTTTTGAAAAAAGCCAATGGATTTAGTTTTGGGCTATTACAAAGAGCTAGCATGAATTTTTACTAGGTAACATGTAAAGTCCCTCCTCTATATGCTCCTCCAAATCTACAAAAATGCAAATTTCTTATTCCTTCCCTCCCACACTTACATCCAGGAAACTTGTAAGTCCCTCACACTAGTTGGTAAGAAGAGATGGATCTAATTAAATAAATATATATTAAGATCAAATCCCCTAAAGGACTAATGATTTTGATTCAGGGATTATGGAATTTACAAACCACCTTCAGGGAGGGTAGATTTGGTTTATGATGTGGCCAGGAATATAGGATAGAAAAAGGGTACTAAAGTCTCTCATTGAAAAAATCATGGAATAGATCCTAACCTCTTTTAGTCTTTGTCCATGAAGCAGAAGTTCTGATGGAATCTATCATAATGAAAAAAGCTTCAAGTACAAGTTCTTCTTAGGTCTGCTGTCTGAGAACCAGCCTTGCTATATTCCTAGAGCTTAATAGCCAGGTTGCTTGTTCAATGGGGAACATATCCAACACAGTACCTTTTGGAAGATCATCTCCCAAGTTTTAGAACCAAGTGTTATGATATGGTTATGATATATGTCATAGAGGAAGCATCTCCAGTGAAATTACAAATCTTTGAAAAGTTGAATGCACAGGTGAAGAGGTCCCATCACCTCATATGTCCCTTCTCTATTCCATTACTCCAGTGTTTCATTTCCTCCGGACTCTGTTACAGTTTTGCATTGTTTAAAAAGCCTTTCTTGACCTACAAGTCTACTTGACTTCTGTCTTCATACTGAGATGCTTTGGACCTCTACCCTTTATTACTGCCTTGATCACCTTATAGTGATCACTTATAGTGATCACCTATAGTTCTTATAGTTCCCAACTTCTAATTGCTCATTCCTGAGTGAATTCCTCTTCTCAATTCAAATTCTCTGTTCCTATTCCAGGACTGATGAGGAGTTCTAGAGTAAAACATGACATTACATTTTCACTCTCCACACATTCATAGTGCATAATCTCTACTTGATTCTCAGAACAGCTCAACAATCCTACAGCTCTATCTTTATTGATTCCTTATCGCATCCCCATGGTAACTTGCAAGCTCTCAGCCAACTATATACTCTTTCCCCTCCTCACTTGCCTGCACATACAGAAGTTCTGGCTGCCTAATTCATTAAGATGCTTGAGGCCATCTGAAGGAAAGTTCAGTCTTGTGTCATTAATATGGAATCGATGCCTTTAAGTTATTGATGAA
>JAJPUD010002684.1:226877-256138 GCA_023553655.1 Myrmecobius fasciatus | reverse complement strand
TAAGAATAACATGATATTCACTGTCAGATGCTTTCTTAAAAGCAAGGTAAATTGTATCTGAAGCATTTCCCTCATTGACTACTCTAATAACCCTGTCAAAAAGAAATAAGGTTAGGCTGGTGTGATCTATTTCCAGATCTGTCTTAGCTTCAGCCTCTGTCTTACTTTCTGACTCCAGTCTTGTATATTAAATTTTGTTGGATATTTTTATCTGGATTTTTTTCTTCCCGTTTCCTCGTGATCAAACTCCACAGTCTTTAGAAGATTATCTGACATTTATTAAGTAGAGATTCTAAATGAAATGAGTGAATGAAAAAGCATTTATTGGGCATATAAATCCAAAAGGGAACATACTCTCTAATCTCAAGGAGGATATTCTAATGGGGAGACAGCACATATACCTTTTTATTTTGAAGCAGTTCTAAGTGTTGGGAATTTTTTTCTTACACAGTCATAATCTGTCCCAGTTATTTCTACCTAATGTTTCCACCATCATATCTGTCCTTTGGAATCAAGCAGAAGTCTAAGCCCTCTTAAAGGTAATAGCTCTTCAGATACTTGAAGATACTTAGCTTTTCTAGAATAAACATCATCATCTTCAATCAATCCTTGTGAAAGTGGTTTTGTGTCTTCTCATTACCCTTGTAATCTTTGTTTTTAAGCTTTTCAGAGTGTTTCCTAGAATGTGATATCTAACACTCTAATTTCCACCCCAGATGTGGGCCTGAGCTTGTTTTCCCAGAGTCCCCAGTCAGGAATCCTCATATAGTATCATAGATTTAGAGCAGGTGTATTTAACTTGAGGTTCTGTGAACCTGTTTTAAAAAACTCTTTGACTGTATTTGAATATAATTGGCTTTCTTTGTAGCTAATTGTGGATTTTATATTATGAATTTGAAAGCATACTGAGAAGGGATATGTAGGCTAAGGATTTTTGAGGTTATGTAGTTTAAACTACTCAATTTATACATTTCACTGCCTCTGCTGGATCTTTGGAGTGGAGTTAATTATTCCTTTTTCACTATCTTAGAATTATCAAAGAAGGACTCTCTAGAACAGTCAGCCTTTTTTGTCTTCCCCACTGCTAGGGAAGCTTTAATTTCATTTACTTGGGAAGAGAAAGAAAATGGCCATCTGCTCACAAATTAAATAATTATGGGGGAATGTAGACAATACCACTTAGGAGGCAGCTAGATGCCGCGGTGGAGGGAGTGCTGAACCTGAAGTCAGGAAACTTCAAAAAATCTGGCTCAGGAATTTACTAGGTGATTCTGGGACAGTTACTGAACCTCTTTGAGCCTCAGTTTCCCCATTTGCAAAGTGGGTATAATAATTGCATCTAGACAATAGAGTTGTTTTGAGGACTAAATGAAATAATGAAGTGCTTCTTTGCAAACCCTTAAAACCTATATAAATTCTAAATTAATTAAATAAATTAATTCTAAAATAAAATTCTAAATAAATATATAAAAACCTATATAAATATAAAAACTTAACCATTGATTATTTGCTGCTTAATTTTTATTTAATGTAGTAGTAAAGTTAAAAATTATAAATAATGAGGCAGTTAGGCGGTGCAGTGAATAGAGCACCATCCCTGAAGTCAGGAGGACCTGACTTCAAATCAGACCTCAGACACTTAATGCATCTTAGCTGTGTGACCCTGGGCAAGTCGCTTAGTTTAGGGTTAGAGTTAGGGTAACCCCAATTCCCTCAGCAACCCTAATTACATCATCATCTGATGATTATAAATATCATCAGATCTATCCAATTATTGCTCTGATAGTTGCTAGTCAGCAGCAAGGAATTTTTGTGAGTGGTTAGATTTTATTGTTGCTACTTACAATCAAATTTTTTTTTTTTTTTTTTTCTTATTTTGCTGACTTTTCCTTATTCCTCACCAATTCACCAGTTTTTCTTAATATCAGGGACAATTTTAATCACTATGAGTACATATGTGTCTTGATTATTAAAGACAAAAGTTTTGGATTATCTCCATGACCCTGGGTATGCTCCCTTGTACAATGTCAATTCCCCAATTATTTAATTAGTATTTAATTGTAGTGTTTAATTTGGGGACAGCTAGATGGAGAATGAATTAGGCTACCAGGCCTGGAAAAAGGAAGACATGGGTTTAAATGTGGCCTTAGATAGCTGTGTGACCCTGGGCAAGTTGCTTAATGCTATTTTCCTCAGTTTCTTCATCTGTAAAATGAATTGGAAAAGGAAATGGCAAATCACTTCAGTATCTCTGCCAAGAAAACCCCCAAGGGTCATGAAGAATTGGAAATAACTAAACAATTTAATTGTTTGTTGGCTGAGGTCACCATGATTTCATGTTTGTCAGCTATACCTCTGAAAAATAATCTGTTTTCTAGAAGCTCTATTTTCTCATGACATTTCCTTTTTTAAGGTCTATCCAACTGATGTTCCTTCCCGCTTCTTAAATTCCTAGAAAACTGGCTCCCCACCATAAGATTCTAAATCTCCATCTTTCTTCTCCAGGCGCTACTTCTCTCTAGATACTACTTTTTGTGTACTTCCTTATTGTCCAGAAGGAAGGGTAGGAATATTCCTTGTTCTTCTCTTATATTTCCAGATCCTTCACCAGTCATTGCTAAACAATCTCTCCTGTGTAGTATATCCCATTCATTTCTATCACTCTTTCCTGTTCTACCTCCTTTCTCAAGGAGTTTGGTTTCTGCCTCAAGATTTTCTTCTTTATCCCACTTCCAACACTTTATCTTCTTACTTGGAAATGAGTGTATATATATGCATACATATATATATATATATATATATGTACATATATATATACATATGCACATATTCTTTTTCAAGAACCCCTGACTTCTATTTTATCAGTCTCTTCAACTCCCATGATCTGTACCTCCACTCCATCTCAAAGACAGACAGGGATAATCATACCTTTGATCTTACCATCCACTAACAAAGACTCTGAAATTCTTCTATTTGACCATAATCTCCTATCCTTCCATTTATCTCTATTTTAATCTGTTTTTTATCTGCACCATGTTCCCCAGTCCCTTTGTTCCTTAAGGCTTTCTTGAATCATCACCCCATCTGGCTTTCCTTTCCTTCTTTTCCATTCATAATTCTTTAGTTAATTTGTTCAGCTCTGTATTATTTTCTCTTCAACCCCTGAAGCTGCTGCTTCATACTCTAAATTATTTTTTTTATTATTAAATTCCAGTGTGTTTTTCTCTTTATTTTTTTTCTCAAAAGGTAATTGGGATTAAGTGATTTTCCAGGGTCACACAGGTAGTAAGTGGTAAGTATCTGAGGCTGGATTTGAACTCAGGTCTGCTTCATACTCTAAACCACAAGATTCTATGCCTGATGAGCTAAGACATTCAGCTCTATGTTTTCTGGGCCTATGGTGTTTTTTCTTCATTTTGGTCACTTTCTACCCATCCATACCATCTCTCTCTCTCATCTTGCTTTCTTCTTGTTCTAAAAATTGTAATCAAATCCACATCACCATTGCTTCTGGAAAGGTCATATCAATGGTCTGTACTTTTGTTCCACTCCATCTTTGTTAACCCCTAGACCATAACTCCCTTCCCTGGTTACCATTTACCTAAATATACTGTCCCCCCTTTAGAATGTAAGCTGCTTGGGGGAAGGGACTGTCTCACATATTTGTATCTCTGTCTCTGAACACATAGTAAGGGCTTAATATTATAAACATTCATTAATTTATTTATTCCTCTACTCTTTAATTCCTTGCCCCCTTATTTCATTCTGTTCATGCTACATTAAGGCATCCTCCTATACTGTTCATGCTTTGCTAGACCCAAATCCTGTCTTACCATCACCATCTGTCTCCTCTGCTGCTATTCATTGCTGGGTGTTCCTGGAGGAAGTTACACATTTGTGCATACTGTGTGTCTGTTACAAATTTATGTAATCTGATCTCTATTGGATCTTTAATACTTCATTTTTCTCTAATTGTCTAGATCATTCTTCACAGTTAATTTTCTGAATCTTCTTTATCTTCCTTACCCTTCCTACACTGTCTTTTTCATCTCTTCCCTCTCTCTTTTAGAAAAGAGTCTCACCTTCTACTTTACTGATAAAAAAGGGGCCACCTTTTGTGAGGTCTATCTCCTACTCTATTTCATATTAAAAATATTATCTACATTATGAGTCCTTGAACTTTTAAAAATACTTTAATAAATATATTTCAGTATAATTTCTTTGCTTTACAATTTTATTTATTTTATTTTATGTATTTAAAAACTTTATTCTGAGAAGGGGACCATAGATCTATAGGCTTCAGACTGCCAAAGGGTTCCATGAAACAAACAAGAAAATTAGATCCCTAGCTCCACATTATTTCCCATTTGTGCTTCCTCTGCTATTGCCTGAGAGAGAGATGATGGACTTTCTCCTAGTCAAAGTCAGCCCCTCTCTTGTATTCTTGACTCCATTACTTTTTGACTCTTTTGACAATTTATCTCTTTAATCACTTACTCTCTTTATTTTGTCTCTAATCTCTCTTTCACTGGCTTCTTCCTTGCTACCAACAAACATGCCCAAGTCTCTCATCCTTAAAAATCCTTCACTTGATGTTGCCATCTGCTCTAGTTATCATCCTAAATATCTTTTCCCTTTCACAACTGAACTTTTCAAAAGGGTCTAAACTCATTTCTATTTCCTCACCTCCCACTCTTCAACCCTTTGCAATCTGGTTTTCAACCATCCTACCTCACTCAAGTGAGGATGTTTCATCCAAGATTACCAATAATCTTTCAGTAACTCAATCTAATGAACTTTTCTCAGTCCTCATTCACCTTGACCTCTGTGTAATTTTTGACATTGTTGGGCACTCCACCTCCTACACACTCCCTCACTGTGTTTTCTCAGTTCTTCTCCTAAAAGTTTGACCATTCCTTGATCACCATCTTTTTCTGGCTTATCAAATGTGGGCATCCTCATAATCTCTGTTCTAGGTCTTCTTTTTGGTATTAGTACTCTCTCATTTGAAGACCTATTAGCTTCTATTATTATAAGTTATTATCTAAATACAATGACAAATCTATATACCCAGTTCTATCCGTGTGTGTGTGTATGTATCTCCCTATATATCTACCCCTTTATTACTGGACTCTAGTCCTGAAAAGTCAACTAGCTGCTGTATACCTCCTCTTAAATATACTGTTGGCACCTCAGACTCAAAATGGAAATGATAGTCTTTATCCCCCAGGTCTGTTCTTAAAACTTCATTATTTTTGTTGAAGGTACCACTACCTTATTAGGTTCCAAAGTTTGCAATCTTGGAGTTTTCTTTAGTTCTTTCTTCTTTATCATCCACTTCCTGTCAGATACTAAATTTTGTTAATCCTCTATTATATCCATTCCAAAATCTATCATATCTGTTCCCTTCTTTCCACTTTTCGTAGCTTACTTCATAACTTTATTTTCATTACCATTGTCCTAGGCTATTGCAAATGCTTTCTAATTTTTCTTCCAGACTTCTGTTTATAGTCTTTCCCTTCTCAAATTTTCCCCAACACAGTGGCCAAACTGATTTTCCTAATTCATATATCTGATCATGTTGTCCCTGTACTCAAACACCATTCCTCTTACCTGCAGGATATGGGTAGCTTGTTGGTAGAATGGATGGAGTGCCAGACCTGAAGACAGGAAGTCTTTTCTTCCTAAATTCAAATCAGATAGTTACTAGCTGTGTGATCCTAGGCAAGTCAGTGAGTCCCCATTTGTTTCAGTTCCTCATCTATAAAATGACCTGGAGAAATACTCCAGCCAAGAAAACCCCAAGTGGAGTCATAAGGAGTTGGACACAACCAAACAACAAAAATATAAATACGAAATCTTCAGCCTGCCATTTGCAATTTTCTCCAGTCTGGTTTCCACCATACTTCCCTTTATACATTCTTTATTTTAGTTAAATTGACCCGCTAGCTATTCTTAAAAATGACTTCACATTTTCAGCCTTTGTGATTCTCTTCACTTGTGTTAGCTGCATCTAGAACTCATTCCTTCCTCAATTCTCCCTTTTGGAATCCTTAAGTTCCTATAAGACACCCTCAGGTGCTACTTTCTTCACAAGTGCCTTCTTCATCTCTCCCAGTTGTTAGGTTCGCCCTCTTGTAAAATTACTCTATACCATTTGTACTTGTGTGCACGTATCTCCAGAGTTGGATAGAAACTTTTTGAGTATAGGGATTGTTTCATATTTGTTTTTGAATCTACAATGTTAGCATAGTGCCTCACAAGAACTAGGAATTAAAGAGATGCTGAATTTAACTGCAAAATCCTGAAATAAGTCTGTAAAGTATTATCAATGGCCACCCTCCTTTCCTTCAAATTTATCCTCAGGTCTCCTCTGGGAAGTATTTCTTGTTTAATCCTGACCAAATGATCTCTTTTTATTGCATAATGATTTAACATATATACACTTAAGTTAATTTTAAAATGTTAGAGATGTTTACAAAGAGTTTGTGAGTTTGCATATTTGTGAGTGAGTGAGAGAGAGAGAGAGAGAGAGAGAGAGAGAGAGAGAGAGAGCGCTTTCAGATTCATTACATTGCTATAAAACTAGAATCATTGAAGCTCAGTCTCAGTGACTGAATAAGAACAGGACTTCAGGTCTAGCCCAACCAGATTGGAACATAGGATTGCAGATATGGTCTAGCCTGGGCAGTCATGTTGATATGGCCCTTGGATAGGTGTGTGGGACATTTTAGGTGGAAGGAACAGCATGATCCATGTTAAGTTCCTGCCTAAGGGATTAAAGACTTAGAGCTAGAAGAGATCTTAGTCTCTTCTTTTATAAAGGAGAAAGCTGAGGTCTGCCTCAGACTGACCTTGGTCCTCTCACTCCAAACCCAGAAATCTTTCCATTGAGGAATTGTAAAGACCATCTTGTCGTATATTCTCATTAGACAGAAGGAAAAACTATGTCTCAGTGAAAGAAGAAGTGATTGTGAAAGTCACAAACTGGGATTTGAATCCAGTTCCTCTGTCTCCAAATTCAGTGCTCTTTCCACTAGTCCATATTCTAAGGCTTACTCTGTCTTTATTATCGCCATCACCATCATCAAACATATATCGGGTGCTGACTGTGTGCTAGGGAATAAGCAGGCAGGTGATAGTGAGTCTGACTCTGGTGAAGTAAAGAACCAATAGGTTCTTAGGCAATGTCCCTGACAGGGTTTCTGTTGTATTCTCAAAGAGAAAAAAGCAGACAAGTTGTCCCATTGGATAGTTCTGGGCCTGGTTCATGAAGCTATAAGTTCCAATCCATCCTCAGATCTTTATCAGCCATGGCTTCGTGGGCAGTTTTCTACTTAACTTCTGTCTGTTGTAATTATCTCAACTCTAACAAAGGGATAATTAATAGCATCTATTTTCCAGGATCCTGTAGATCAAATGAGATAATATTTGCAAAACTTCTAACCCCATGTCTACCACATAAGAGTTTAAAAACTGCATGTTCCCTTTCCTCCTCCCTTCCTCTAAATTCTTTCCCTGTATTTGTTTCTCTCTCTACTTAGAAACTTAGAGATAATCACTTACTGTGACAGACAAAATTCTTTAGCTTGGTGCTTTACCAATGGGAAGGCTTATCCACCTCATTGTCCCCATTTTAGGAAACTTCCAGGTGTCCCATGATGTGTCATTCACTTCTTTGGATCTACTCTCCAGTTCTTCTTCCAACAAAAGCTTTGACTGAAGAATAGAGGGCTCTGGCAAAGATGTTTGGAAGTTCTACAACCAAACTGTAGTCTCTATTGTCATCCTGCTCAGACTTTATTACTCCATTTCCATTCTTATAGGAACTACTATGACTTCAGAGGCTCTAGACCCTAGAGGGGGTAGGCCCATCACACACCTTGTCCTTGGTCTAGATTGTGTGGGGGCTTCCAGAGGGATTGGGACATCTTGACTCAATTGCTCTTGGTCATTTGTTTTGGGAGAGTGAAGTCCAGCTTTCCCTTGATGGATTCAGGTTCTTAAGGGAGCATGGTCCCTGGCTGCACTGCAGGCAGCCAGCAGTCTTATCAGCAGGGAACCTCAGAGGGAACAGGTCCACATGGCCCGAGTCCTTTCACTGAGGAAGCTCTTTCTATTTGAGTCCAGATCCTACTGCCCCTGCAATGGCATGTGGTTCTCTGAGGGCCATGGAATGAGGAAGAGAAGAATATTTTACTCTACCATCAGACTTGCCCACATTGCTCACAGGGCATCCTTGCTTAGCCCTGAGTCATTTATTTGCCCCCTCTGTCCTTTCCCTACTGAGCTAGGGCAGTTGGAAGCTTAGAGCTAGAGAGAAATTCCTTCTCACTGGCAGACCCATCAGCAATGGTGTGGAGAGCTTTCAGAGGGTGCAGCAGAGAGAAGGAAGGCTTGGGCAGAGTCCTCCAAGAAACTCAGAGCTCTGGGGATTAAAAGGCACTTGGGACTTTATTAAGCAGGTAGCCTCTTATTTATATCTTGTGGTTGTTTTTTTTTTTCCCTCAGTAGTGATGCTGACTTCCAGAGCTTGGGAAATGCCAGTGGGCATAAGGAAGAGCTCAGGGGTTTATTAACATTGAAAGAATAGTTCCTGTTGATGATCTGCTTGTTAACCACCCTTCATTTTCACCCTGGTACATACACTCTCCTTTCAGTTAGAGAGTACTAGTTGTGGCATTCAAGGCTTCGGTCCATTCTCCTGCCAGGTGACCATGCCATTTTATGCCCCCTAGATGTCATTCCTAGCTCTGGATTCTAAGTATTGATTTGAGGTCCAAGAACTACATGATTGCCATTAGATTCTAGAGCTAGAAGGAACCTTGGAAATAAAAGTCAGTCCTATCTAGGATGACCCTGAGGCTGAGGTACTTATTCAAGAACAAACAGCTAAGTCAAATAAAGCTAGGTTTAGATCTCTATGATCTTGATTGAACCATTTACTGTCATTGTAGCTTTATCAGTAAAATAGAGGTATAGAACTAGATCAAATAAAAACTAGTTCAATTAAAAACATATTTATCGAGTGACTACTTATGCAAGATTTTCAGTGATTTGAGGGGGTTGTTGAAATAGATAGCAATCAGTCCAAGTATGCACTCTGCTAGATACTGAGGACACAAAGAGTATATCCAGTATAGTCCTTGCTTTCAAGGAACTTCCAGTGTTATTGGAATAAATAGCATGAACATCTTTAAGTTGATATAACATATTATATATATATATATATATATATATATATATATATATAAAGTAAATATAACTTAATTTCAGAGATGGAAGGGAACAGTTGAAAAAGATCAGGAAAGACTTTATATAAGAGGCAGCATTTGAGCTGAACTATGAAGGAAATTAGAAATTCTAAGAAATGGAGATGTTCAGGTAGCAGGACAGCCAGCATAAAGGCATGGAGCTGAGACATGAAATGTTGATAGGAAGGACAAGGAATTGGCTATTTTCAGTGGGCTGAAGAGAGTTTTGAGGGGATTGTTGTGTAATAAATCTGTAAAGAGAGGTTAGAACCCAATTATGAAGGATTTTAAATGCCTAACAGAAGAATTTATATTTGATCCTGGAAATGATTGGGAGACATTTGAGCTTCTTCAGCAGGAGAGTGATATAGTCTTTTTTTTTTTTTTCCTGAGGCAATTGGGGTTAAGTGACTTGCCCAGGGTCACACAGCTAGGGAATGTTAAGTGTCTGAGACCACATTTGAACTCAGGTCTTCCTGACTTCAGGGCTGGTGCTCTATCCACTGCGCCACCTAGCTGCCCCAGTGACATGGTCTTAATTGTACTTTAAGAATATCAGTTTAGCAATTGTATAGAGAATGGAATGGAGAAGAGAGAGATTGAAAGTTTAGTGATTTATTAGGAGGCTATTACAATAGTCTAGGCAAGAAATGATACAGGTCTGCACTAAGATGATGATTGTATGAGTAGTTATAAGGGAAAGGTTTTGAAAGCAGAATAGATAAAACTGTTTGGATGTCCATTTGGGAGGGGCTAGAGGTAGAGTGCAAACTCAAGGATGATTCAGAAATTACAAAATTATGCATTTGGAAGAATGGCAGTACTTCACAAAAATAGGGAAATTAGGAAAAGGGGTGGGATTACATTTTTTTTTCATTTATTCAGTCATTTTCAGTCACGTCTGACTCTTCATGAGCCCATTTGGGGCTCTTTTGGCAAAGATAATGAAATCATTTGTTATTTCCTTTTCCACTTCATTTTACAGCTGAGGAAATGGAGGCAAACAGGATCCAGAGTCATACAGCAAGAAGGTGTGTGAGGTCAGAGTTGAACTAAGAAAGAGGAGTCTTCCTGACTCTAGATCCAGCCCTCTGTTCACTATTTCATCTAGTTACCCTGGAGTTCACAGGCTTGGGGTGAGGGAGGAGATAATGACATATTGCATATGCTGAATTTGAGATGTCTTCACAGGGCATGTAGGTGGAGATGTCTAGTAGTTTTTGATGTGGGTTTGGAACTCAGATGATCAACAAGGATTCCTCCACCTTCAAATCCTATGGTCTTTTGATCCAATGGAGTGTCTTCCAGGGAACTGGAGTAATCCAGAAAAGTGGGAAACTAGGAAGAGCTGATGGTAGCCAACCCCAGTATGTGGTCTAGATTATAAACTCCTTCAAAATTGGTACTATCTTTGATCTCTTTTTGCATCCTCAGTGTTTAGGACAGTGACTGGCACATGGTATTTGCTTAATAAATACTTGCTACATTAAGACAACACTTAATCTTCAGGATAGAGTAATAACAACAATATTGGATTTACAATTGGAAGACCAGTACTAAATCGATCTCTAGGTGATGCTCGACCTTGAATCATGAAATCCTAAATTCAAATCCAGACTCACCTATTTCCTAGGTGTATGACTTTGGGAAAACCATTTAACTTCCATTTGCTTCAGTTTCCTCACTTGGAAAATGGAGATAATAATATCACTTCTCTTCCAGCATTGCTGTGAGGTTAAAATGAGATAATATTTATAAAGGGATACATAAATATTATTATTATAATTGCTATTTTTATATATTTTAGCCTTTCTGGGTCTCGATTTCCTCCTCCGTAAAACAAGAGTTGGCTAGTTTTATTGCAGTTCAACAAGCTTAAGAGCTTCCTTTGAGAAAGTGTTAAATCCATGGCCAGAATAAGTTCCTGGACAGTAGGGCTCATCGTTTCAACACACCTAGACCCTAGCCTCCTCTTCACCACTAATGGTTTTAGTATGATCCTGACTTGAATTTCATCTTTTCCCCAGGAACAGTCCTTAGCCTCATGGCTATTGGAAATGGCACCATTGTAAAGGAGTTCCTCCTCCTTGACTTCCCTGTTATTAGACATGTGAAGGGGAGGTTGGATAAAGAGTAGACTCATTCATTTGGCACTTTCCTTAGACCATGAAGAGATGATTGCATGCAGCAGTTCAATCTGACTTCTTTCTTAGTTCCAAGAAGTCTGCAGGAACCTGATGACCATTTGGATCTTTCCCTTATCTCTGGGACCTTGGTTACCTTTTCTCTTTAATCAGTGTTCCTATGTTGCTAATACGCTTCAGTTCGGCTCTTTGAGTCCCGATTGGGGAGAGGACACTATATCTTCCCTTGCTCCTGTTTCCAGGGGCCTGTAGTCCCCATTGTTTTTTCTCACAGATCATGCATCTTTTCTAAAACTCATATCTGTGCCTCAAGTAGCTTCTGGATCTTTTGCTATAGTCTGAAATGCTTTCTCCTAAATGAAAAAAAATGCTTATTCTTCTGAACCACAAATCCCAGAATTCCTGTCAACCTCCATAAGCATTTATTGTTTGCTATGTAGAAAGCAACAGGGCAAGATGCTGGGGATATAGACCAAAGTGAAGATTTCTTGCCCTCATAAGTTTGCAATCTACTTTGGGGAAAAAAGTAAATATAAGTAAATATAAGTGTATAGCACTTATACAAAAAGGTAAGATACAAAATATATAAATTTGAAATGCAAAACAATTTTGCAGATGGAGTAGGAGAGAACTCTACAAGCCTGGTGATGGTGATGGGAAAATCAGCAAGGGCCTTATGTAGGAGGTGATAGCTGAGCCGAAGCTTATATTATAAGAAGCAAAGACAGGAAGGGATAATGATCCATGCTTGGAAAAAGGTAGCAACAGATAGTTTCAGGTGGCTTAGAATAGATTACTCGAAGGAATAAATGGTCCCAATGAATGGGATATTTAACTTCAAGCCAGTAACATTTTCCTAAATAGTGTGTCTCCCAAATTTTATACTTTTGGGTGACCTTGTATAATGCCCATCTATTAGGTGCTTTCTTGTTTGCTTTGAACTGATTGGGCCATACTAAAAGGTAACAATAAAAATACTCCAAGGTTATCTTGGGTGAGGAAACTGTATATTTCTGGTTTTAAAACTTTTTTTTCTTACAAAGAATTATGGGATTTATAGCTGAATGAGACCTTATGGATCTTCTAGCACAACTATTTCATTTATAGATGAAGGGAATAAGGACCAGAGAAATTAAATGACATGCCCGAGCCTCTACACTGGCAGAGCCAAGGTCTGAACTTGACCAATCTATCATTTGTTCAACTATTGGTTATTGTTGAGCCATTTTCAGTCATGTCTAAGTCTTTGTGATCCAGTTGGGATTTTCTTGGCAAACTTACTGGAATGGTTTACCATTTCCTTCTCCAGTTTATTTTATAGATGAGGAAACTGAGGCAAACAGGGTTAAGTGATTTGCCTAGGTTCATACAACTAATGTGTCTGAGGCTAGACTTGAACTCAAGAAGATGAGTCTTCCTGACTACAGGGGTTTTGTGTCTCTGTGCTCTATGGTATCACCTAGATGCTCTATTCAACTCCGTCTAAATGTATGACATTTTTAGGATTGGTTATCTTATATCCAGAGTATTATATTCAATTCTGGGAGTCACATTTTTGCAAGGTGGCTGTAAAAATGAAATTGGTTCAGTAAGTAGTTTGCTAGATGCCAAGAAGATTTTGGATCAAAGTTTTCAATCCAATCTAATTGAATAAACATTGCAAAGTGTCAGGCATTGTGCTAAGTACTGGGGATAAAATTAATAAAATTATAATTCTTGTTCTCAAGGAGCTTGCATATAAAAGAAGAGATAACATAAAAGAAAGTAGAGGAGAGGAGGACATACCAGATATCCATGGGATGTCTTGTTCCTTGCAGTTGAAAACAGATACAGCAGCTGATGAAATGTGGAGAGAACCGAGAGTACAATTTTTGACCTTTATAAAGGAAGTCATTGAGAGGAGTTTGGTACTCCATGTTCCAGCTCTCCAAACAGAGGTGAAGCGAGACTGAGGGAGGTAGAAAGCAGGGTGACTATATTACATTTGATGAACTTAACCAGAGAGGGGCATCTTCTTCTTTAATGAAATTAGTCTTCTAAGAACCAGTGAACCATAGAACAGAAAATGGGATTATTACCATGACTGTTATTTATAGTAATTGAAAGGCATTGCTATGGAGGTCTTTTCCTGTCAGAATTCTCAGGGAACATAATTAGTAGAAAAGGTTAAAAGCTGCAAAAAGGTAGAATTCATTTCAATGAAAGGAAGATCTGACCAAGACTTTAAGCCACTTGAAGTGGCTGATTTCAGAATTCTGAGGTTCCCTGACCATGGAGCTTTTTCAGGTAGACACTGAATAATCTGTTAGCAGGATTATCTGGTCACTCCCTTTTAGAGAGTGTTATAATAGATGATCTCTAAATTATCTTACAACTGTGATATTCTGAGAAGTAAGACAAGCCATTAAAACCTTCTACACTATTATGGGAAATGCCTGACGACCACACTTAATCAGTTATATGCAGATGGACCACAGAGATCAGGAAAGAAGGAAGTTGGAGATGATAAATTTCTCTGAGGAACAGTTGCTTCTCTGACTATAAAGAAAATAATTTAAATAAAATAATAAAATAAAATAATAGAGTGCTAATATAGCATTCTAGAATGTGCAGTATAATGATGAAAATAAGTCTTTGCAATACAATGTGATTTTCTTTTTATATTTATTTATATTTATATAATTATTATAACATGAGTTGGTTATAGAACATACAACCATATATAATATATAGCACACATTTACACTAAGTATATAAAATCTATAAATAAAACCATAAATTCTATTTTATATTTGTATGTGTTTACATATACTCATACACATATTTACCATAATCTTGATGAGGAAGAAAGAAGCCAAAGGGAGTGGGTAGAAAACAACTTAATAAATTTGTTTTGATAATTTACCAACATACAATTAAAGATTTGTCATGCTAGAGAAAGGAAGCTTCCTATAAGGTAAATGGATGTCAAGATATCTGTAAATCAGTCATCAAGCTATTGAGAAGTCTTAAAGTTCTATTGACACCATCAAGGGGATTACATTGAATTACTTGTTTTCTACTTAAGCTTGGAAGGAGAACCAAGTTTGAATTAAGTCTTGGTTAAGAATTGTTCGAAGTTTGTTACTTAATTGTCTCTAAGTGTTTGTACTTCTATATTTTGTCACCTTTCCAAATGTAATTATTAATGTACATCTATCAAAAAAGGGTTCCAACTTCACAGCTAAGCCTTAACTTAAGAGTAAAACTTGCTTTTCTGTGTTCTCAGGTATACTATGTCATTGGGAAGCCAGAACACCTTTGGACTTTGAGTTAAGGGTCTAGGAACAACTCCCTTCCTCATTTTCTTATTTCTCACCACCTGCACTCCTTTGTTTGGACTCCTTTATGGCCCCAGAAAACCTTACCATCCTGTGAGACTGCATGAGCTCTGGGAGTCACATCATATCAGTACACTCAGTACTGATCCACTGAATGGAGGAATGAAGACAGAGTGAAGAACTCCTCCAATCCTCCATTTAAAGAAGCCTCAAAGGTTAGCCATGTCTTCATTTCTCATAACTCTGGGCTAGATTATATTTGGACTCTATACCAGGGTACTTTCCCCTCTCCTCTTTTTTTTATGACTTTCCTTTTGTTTTATTTTACCCTATTTGATTATAAGATCCTTTTGAATATCAACTTTCTATTTTTATTCTGCCCTTCATAATCAAAAGATCTTTCTCCTTAGTGAGAAAATAAGAGCAAAGTAAGAGTTGAATAACTCCATCTTTTCTTTATTGTAAATTATAATTGTTCTATCTATCCTGAAAAGTTGTGTTATCTCTTCTTTGACCATCGCCTCCTAATACAATTAAAACAAAATCTGGCCTTTTTTTGGGACCCTTAGTTTTTTCACTAACTTCCCCTCATTCTAGACACTTCTGAGATTATTCTTATGGAATCATGCCATATTTTGGTCTTCACCTTTTGTTACTTGCCCTTATTTTCCATCTTCAGTACATATTCAAAGTTGTAATTATGAAGGTGCTTATTGGTTCTAGCCCAATGGAAATATGCCATGTGAATATGAATAATGGAACTTCATCAGGGGGATTCACTATTATTGTGAATAGCATGTAGTAGGTACTATATAAATGCTACTTATTTCCCTTGTTTCAGTCTTGTATTTGTCTTGTAGGGGAGCAACAGCATACACCTTTTCACAAACAAAGCTCAAGGAGGTATCTCCAGAGTCTTGTGAATTTAGAAACAAATAGATCCCTCAGCAATACCCTTTGGAAAAGATGTTAAAATAAAAGTCCTTCATACTCCAGTCCACTAAAATCTTACTCTAAGGTCTGGGATTTGGCCTATGGACAGGGGTTACCAATCAGATCTATTGTATTTGGGATCGTCATTATTAATTAGAAGAGAAAGCAGAGAGTTCAGTTAGTAAGGAATATCTTCTTTTGCAGGGACAGGTGTCCTAAAAGAAGATGGATTTTTTTTGGTCATGTTGGCCATTTACCATGGGATCTTGAGGGCTGCTTCTAGAGTATCCATCTTGATATTTCTTCAACCTTCCAGTTGGCCTACATTCTTCTCCTCTGTACCCCTCTCCCTCTCCCTCTTCCTCCCTTCCTCCCTCTCTTTCCCTCTCTTTCCCTCTCAGTGGAAGGAACTCTGGATTTCAAATGGAATATCTAGATTTAAATTCTGGCTCTGCTACCTAGTACCTGTGTAAATTTGGACAAGTGACTTAACATTTCTAAGGTAGTTTTCTTATCTGTAAAGATGAAGAATTTGGATTAGATCACCTTAAATTTTTTAAAATTTATTTTTATTTTGTTCACTATTTCCCAATTACATATACATTAAAAGTCACTAAAATTTTTTTTGCATTCCAAATTTTCTCTCTCCTTACTACACTTCCCCTTTCTTGAGAAAACAAGTAATTTGATATTGATTATATATGTGAAGACATGCAAGACATTTCTATATTAGTTTCATTGCAAAGGAAAGCACAAAATAAAATAATAAAAATAAAAAAGTTAAAAAAGGTTTTGCTTCCATCTGCTTTCAGCAATTATTAATTCTTTGTTTGCAGGTGGAGAGAGAGTATTTTTCATCATGGACTCTTTGAAATTGCCTTGGATCATTGTATTAATCAGAGTGATCAATTCATTCATTGTTGATCAAATGATAATTTTGTCATTATTGTGTATAATGTTTTCCTACTTCTGCTCACTTCACTTTATATGAGTTCATATAAGTCTTCCCAGGTTTTTCTTAAGCCTTATTGCTTGTCATTTCTTTTTTTTTTTTTAATAAAGCTTTTTATTTGCAAAACATATGAATGACCTTTCAACATTGACCTTTGCAAAAAAAACTTTTTTTTTCCCAAGCTTTTCCTTTCCCTCCCCCCGCCCCCCACCCCTAGATGACAGGTAATCTAATACATGCTAAATAGGATAAATTATATGAAAAATACAATACATGTATACATATCTATACAGTTATCTTACTGCACAAGAAACATCAGATCTAGAAAGAGAAGAAGAAAAAAAACAACCTAAGAAGGAAAACAGAATGCATGGAAATATTCACAGAAAGCGTTAAAATGCTGTGTTGTGGTTCACTCTCAGTTCCCACAGGCCTCTCTCTGGATGTATATGACTATCTTCATCGCAGCACAACTGGTTTGAATCACATCATTGTTGAAGAGAACCATGTCCATCAAAATTGATTATCGTATAGTCTTGTTGCTGTGTATAATGTTCTCTTGGTTCTGCTGATTTCACTCAGCATCAGTTCATGCAAGTCTCTCCAGGCCTCTCTGAAATCCTCCTGTTGGTCATTTCTTACAGAACAATAATATTCCATAACATTCATATACCATAATTTATTCAGCCATTCTCCAATTGATGGGCATCTTTTCAATTTCCAGTTTCTTGCCACTACAAAAAGGGCTGCCACAAACATTTTTGCACATGTGGGTCCCTTTCCCTCCTTAAAAATCTCTTTGGGATAGAGGCCCAGTAGAAACACTGCTGGGTCAAAGGGTATGCACTGTTTGATAACTTTTGAGCATAGCTCCAAATAGCTCTCCAGAATGGTTGGATCCGTTCACAGTTCCACCAACAATGTATCAGTGTCCCAGTTTTCCCACATCCCCTCCAACAGCTATCATTATCATTTCCTGTCATTTTAGCCAATCTGACAGGTGTGTAGTGGTATCTCAGAGTTGTCTTAATTTGCATTTCTCTGATCAATAGTGACTTGGAGCACCTTTTCATGTGACCGGAAATAGTTTCAATTTCTTCGTCTGAAAATTGTCTGTTCATATCTTTTGACCATTTGTCAATTGGAGAATGGCTTGAATTCTTATATATTTGAGTCAATTCTCTATATATTTTAGAAATGAGGCCTTTATCAGAACCTTTGGATGTAAAAATATTTTCCCAGTTTACTGCTACCCTTCTAATCTTGTCTGCATTCATTTTGTTTGTACAAAAACTTTTCAACTTGATATAGTCAAACTTATCTATTTTGTGATTAATGATGACCTCTAGTTCTTCTTTGGTCACAAATTCCTTCCCCCTCCACAGGTCTGAGAGGTAAACCATCCTACATTGTTCTAGTTTGTTTATAATATCATTCTTTATGCCTAGATCATGAATCCATTTTGACCTTATCTTGGTATATGGTGTTAGGTGTGGGTCAATGCCTAATTTCTTCCAGACTAGTTTCCAATTATCCCAGCAGTTTTTGTCAAATACTGAGTTTTTATCCCAAAAACTGGGGTCTTTGGGTTTATCGAACACTAGATTATAATTGTCATTGAGTATTTTGTTCTGTGAACCTAACCTATTCCACTGATCCACTACTCTATTTCTTATCCAGTACCACATGGTTTTGGTGACCACTGCTTTATAATATAGTTTTAGATCTGGTGCAGCTAGGCCACCCTCATTTGCATTTTTTTTCATTAATTCCCTTGAAATTCTTGACCTTTTGTTTTTCCAGATGAATTTTGTCGTTATTTTTTCTAGTTCAGTTAAATAATCTCTTGGGAGTTTGATTGGTATAGCACTAAATAGATAGATTAGTTTAGGTAGTATTGCCATCTTTATTATATTCGCTCGACCTATCCAAGAGCACTTGATGTTTTTCCAATTGTTTAGATCTGACTTTATTTGTGTGGAGAGTGTTTTGTAGTTTTGCTCATATAGATCCTGACTTTCCCTTGGCAGATATATTGCCAAATATTTTATACTATCGATAGTTATTTTGAATGGAATTTCTCTTTGTATCTCTTGCTGTTGCATTTTGTTGGTGATGTATAAAAATGCTGATGATTTATGTGGATTTATTTTGTATCCTGCAACTTTGCTAAAGTTGTGGATTAATTCTAATAGTTTTTTAGTTGATTCTCTAGGGTTCTCTACGTAGACCATCATATCATCTGCAAAGAGTGATAATTTGGTTTCCTCATGACCTACTCTAATTCCTTTAATCTCTTTTTCTTGTCTTATTGCCAAGGCTAGCATTTCTAATACAATATTGAACAGTAATGGTGATAGTGGACAACCTTGTTTCACCCCTGATCTTATTGGGAATGGTTCCAGTTTATCACCATTACATATGATGCGAGCTGATGGTTTTAAATAGATGCTACCTACTATTTTAAGGAAAAGTCCATTAATTCCTATACTCTCTAATGTTTTTAATAGGAATGTATGTTGGATTTTATCAAATGCTTTTTCTGCATCTATTGAGATTATCATATGGTTTTTGTTAGTTTGGTTATTAATATAGTCAATTATGTTAATAGTTTTCCTAATATTGAACCATCCCTGCATTCCTGGTATAAATCCTACTTGGTCATGGTGTATTATTCTAGGAATGATTTTCTGTAATCTCTTTGCTAATATTTTATTTAAAATTTTTGCATCAATATTAATTAAGGAGATTGGTCTATAATTTTCTTTCTCTGTTTTTGTTTTACCTGGTTTAGGTATCAGTACCATGTCTGTATCATAAAAAGAGTTTGGTAGGAGTCCTTCATTTCCTATTTTTTCGAATAGTTTATATAATATTGGAGTTAACTGTTCTTTAAATGTTTGGTAGAATTCACATGTAAATCCATCTGGTCCTGGGGATTTTTTCTTAGGGAGTTGATTAATGACTTGTTCTATTTCTTTTTCTGAAATGGGACTATTTAAGTAATTTATTTCCTCTTCTGTTAATCTGGGCAATCTATATTTTTGTAGATATTCCTCCATTTCACTTAGGTTATCAAATTTATTGGCATACAGTTGGGCAAAGTAACTCCTGATTATTGCTCTGATTTCCTCTTCATTGGTGGAAAGTTCTCCCTTTTCATTTTTGAGACTAACAATTTGATTTTCCTCTTTCCTTTTTCTAATTAAATTAACTAGAGGTTTATCTATTTTGTTGGTTTTTTCATAAAACCAACTTTTAGTTTTATTTATTAATTCAATAGTTTTTTTACTTTCAATTTTACTAATCTCTCCTTTTATTTTTAGGATTTCAAGTTTGGTATTTGATTGGGGGTTTTTAATTTGTTCTTTCTCTAGCTTTTTTAGTTGCAAGCCCAATTCATTGATTTTCTCTTTTTCTATTTTATGCAAATAAGCATCTAGAGATATAAAATTTCCCCTTATTACCGCTTTGGCTGTATCCCACAAATTTTGGTATGTGGTCTCATTATTGTCATTCTCTTGAATGAAATTAGTAATTGTGTCTGTAATTTGCTGTTTCACCCATTCATTCTTTAGGATAAAATTATTTAATTTCCAATTAGTTTTTGGTCTATTTTCTCCTGGCCTTATATTGCATGTGATTTTTATTCCGTCATGATCTGAAAAAAATGCATTTATTATTTCTGCCTTCCTGCATTTGATTTTGAGGTTTTTGTGTCCTAGCACATGGTCAATTTTTGTATAAGTTCCATGGACTGCTGAGAAAAAAGTAAACTCCTTTCTGTCTCCATTTAATTTCCTCCAAAGATCTATCATACCTAACTTTTCTAACATTTTGTTTACCTCCTTAACTTCTTTCTTATTTATTTTGTGGTTTGATTTATCAAGTTCTGAGAGAGGGAGGTTGAGATCCCCCACTATTATAGTTTGGCTGTCTATTTCTTCTTGCATCTGTCTGAACTTTTCCTCTAGGAATTTCCATGCTATACCACTTGGTGCATATATGTTTAGTATTGATATTGCTTCATCATCTATGGTACCCTTTAGGAAGATATAATTTCCTTCTTTGTCTCTTTTAATTAAGTCTATCTTTGCTTTTACTTGGTCTGAGATCAGGATTGCTACCCCTGCTTTTTTTTGTTCACCTGAAGCATAATAGATTCTGCTCCAGCCTTTTACCTTCACCCTGTATGTATCTCTATGTTTTAGATGTGTTTCTTGTATACAACATATTGTTGGATTCTGGTTTTTAATCCACTCTGCTATCTGCTTCTGCTTTAAGGGAGAGTTCATTCCATTCACATTCACAGTTAAAATAACTAATTCTGTATTTCCTGCCATCTTATTTACCCTAGCTTATGCTTTTCTCTTTCTTATCCCCTTTCCCTCCTCCCTACTATTTTGCTTTTGAAAACCACTTCCCTCAAACAATCCTTCCCCTTTAGAGCCCCACCCACTCCCTTTTTCCCCCCTTTCCCTCCAGTTTCCTTATAAGTACGTTTATTATTCCCTCTGAGCCAAATCTGATGAGATGGAGATTAACCCAATTCTCATTCCCCTCCCTTTTCTCCCCTCAATCATTATAGGTTTTCTTTGCCTCTACATGTGATGTAATTTCCCTTATTTTACCTCCTTTTCCTCTTCTTCCAGTGTTATCCCTTTTCTACCTCTAATTTCTTTTTCAGTTTATCATATCATAAGATTCATAAAATCACAATAAACATATCATAATAATCATAAAATCACAGTAATCATATGATAATAATCATAAAATCACAGTAATCATATCATAATCATAATGTAATAATCAATTCATAAAATCAACCCTCATTCTATAAGTATCTATAACATAAATATAGTTCTCAAGAGTTATTTTTTCTTGTTACCTTTTTATGTTTCTCTTGTGTTCTGTGTTTGTAGATCAAATTTTTTGTTCAGTTCTGGTCTTTTCAGTAGAAATAGGTGAAATTCTCCAATATCATTGAATGACCATCTTCTTCCCTGGAAGATAATGCTCATTCTAGCTGGGTAACTTATTCTTGGCTGTAATCCAAGTTCCTTTGCCCTTCGGAATATCTGATTCCAGGCCCTTCGATCCTTCAAAGTAGAAGCTGCTAGGTCCTGTGTGATCCTAATTGTTGCTCCCCGATATTTAAATTGTTTCTTTCTGGCTTCTTGTAATATCTTTTCCTTGGTATGATAGTTCTGGAATTTAGCCACGACATTTCTGGGGGACTTAATTTTTGGGTTTCTTTCAGGAGGTGATCGGTGGATTGTTTGAAGGAGTATTTTGCCTTCTGGGTGTAAAATATCAGGGCAGTTTTCTTTTATGATTTCCTGGAATATAGTGTCCAGGTTCTTTTTTTCATCATGGCTTTCAGGAAGCCCTATAATCCTTAGATTGTCTCTCCTAGATCTATTTTCCAGGTCAGTTGTTTTTCCTAGGAGATATTTCATGTTTTTCTCTATCTTTTCATTTTTTTGTTTTTGTTCAACTGATTCTTGAAGTCTTGATGAGTCATTAATTTCCAATTGTTCGATTCTAATTTTTAATGTCTTATTTTCTTCAGTTACTGTTTTTAGTTCCTTTTGCAATTGACCAATTACATTTTTTTGTTCACTGCATTCTTTTTCCATTTTTTCTATTTTATTTTGCAGTGATCTCATTTCGTTTCCCCATGTTTCTTCTAACTCTCTTTTAAGATTTTTTATGCAATCTTCAAAGAAAGCCTTGTGACATGGAGACCAATTTATGTCTCTCTTTGGGGCTTTTTCTGGAGTTGCTTTACCTTTAGGGGCCTCAGGATTTGAGGTCTGTTCTTCCCTCTCTCCATAAAAGTTGTCTATGGTGAGAGCTCTTTTTGGTTTTTTATTCATTTTTTTTAAAGGTGTGAGGTCTGTTTAGGGCAAAGGTGGGACAGCTGCTTTAATTTGCCCTGGGGCAGTTCTGTGATTGAGTTATTTCAGGAACTGGGCAGTTCTCTGATTGAATTATGTCAGGGCTGGGCAGCTCCGCTGATTGAATTATTTCTGGTGCTGATCAGACCTGTCGTTTGATTGATTGCATTAAGGTGCTGTGTAATGGCAGCTAGTTACGATGCTCATCAGGGGTCCAGTGGTTCACAATCTATCCCCCTCAAAAGGCAGACCCTCCAAACCACCTGCCCACAATCAGGACAAATTGTTCCAAGAGGCTCGCAGAAGACTCCCAGGTGTGTGAAAAGCACAACGCTCCCACTCCTGTTCTGACTCCTGTTCCAGCTCCCTGCTCCAGCTCCCTGCCCCGGTCTCCCTGTGCTGCAGTCTGGGTTCAGTAGGCCACCCACTGCCCCATTAAAACAGACCTGTTTTGAGGTTCTTCCAGAGTATCTTCTTCTAGAATTGTGTTGTTCTCCGGATATTGTGGATTTTTTTGCTTCAGAATCAGTCTAGAGGCTTCATATTTTGTTGGTTTGAGGGGAGGTTAGAGGAGGTTACAGAGAATCCTGTCTGATCTCCGCCACCATGGCTCCACCCCCGGAAGGAAGTCCTGCTTGTCATTTCTCATACACAATAGCATTCTACCCCAATTATATGCCACAATATGTTCAGCCATTCCACAATGGTTAGGCATACGTTTGCTACTGGGAATGGAACTGCTATAAATATTTTTGTACATATGGATCCTTTCCCCTTTCCTTTCAGAGTTAATAGTGACATTGTTTGGTTAAAAGGTATGCACAATATTATGGCCTTTTGGACATAGTTCCAAATTGTAGGCTAGAGTGGTTGAAATAGTTTACAATTCCATTAACAGTAGTTCCAATTTTTCCACATCTTATCCAACATTTGTCATTTTCCAATTAATTATTTTACAGAGCTAGAAAAATAGTAACAGAAGTCAACCAGAAGAACAATGAGTTCAAATCTATTCTCATACATTTACTAGTTATGTGACTCTGGAAAAGTCAATTAATCCTGTTTACCTCAGTTTCCTCATATGTTAAATGAAATTAAGAAGGAAATTGCACAGGAGGCCTTAAAGATTTGGACATGACTGAAGCAATTGAACAACAACAACAAGAATATTCAGTGAAGAAATGACAAACCACTCAAGAAAACCTCAGTGGGATAGTGGAGTCAGATACTATTGAAATGACTAACAATGATAACAATAACAACAATAGCAACAACAACATTTCTACATTTTGTGTTCTCAGATTTCCTCTATTTTTTGATATTCCATGTCTCAAGGTTCCTGAAATTCTGGGTTCTAAGTTCTGTCCAATCACTAATATTCTATGTTATAAGGGCTCTTTCAGTTTTGATGTTCTAGGCTTTCTGTTTTAAGATCTCATCCAGTTCTTATAGTCTATATTAGGTCTCCATCCTCTCTGACCCTATAAAGATGAAGTTGTTTTTTCAGATTTCTGGTTCTGTGATTTTGAGTCTATCATCAGGATGATACTTACTAGCATCACTACTCCTAAGAAGCTTTGTACCTTTGTGACTCTGTGCCTTAGTTTTTTTTTTAATTAAAGCTTTTTATTTACAAAACATATGCATGGGTAATTTTTCTACATTGACCTTTGTTCCAAAATTTCCCCTCCTTCTCCTAACTCCCTTCCCTAGATGGCAGGCAGTCCAATACATGTTAAATATGTTAAATCCAATATATGTATAACATATTTATACAGTTATCTTGCTGCACAAGAAAAATCAGATCAAGAAGGAAAAATACTGAGAAAAAAAACAAAATGCAAGCAAACAACAACAAAGAGAGTGAGAATGCTATGTTGTGGTCCACACTCAGATCCCACAAGCATCTCTCTGGGTGTGGATGGCTCTCTTCATCACTGAACAATTGGAACTGGTTTGTAACATCTCATTGTTGAAGAGAACTATGTTCATCAGTTGATCATATTATCATCTTGTTGTCATGTACAATGATCTCCTGGTTCTGCTCACTTCACTTAGCATCAGCTCATGTCTCTTCAGGCCTCTCTGAAATCATCCTGCTGGTCGTTTCTTACTTTATAACAATCATATGCCATAATTTGTTCAGCCATTCCCCAACTGATGAGCATCCATTCAGTTTCCAGTTTCTAGCCACTACAAAAAGGGCTGCCACAAACATTCTTGCACATGTGGGGCCCTTTCCCTCATTTAAGATCTCTTTGGCATATAGATCCAATAGAAACACTGCTGGGTCAAAGGGTATGCACAGTTTGATAACTTTTTGAACATAGTTCAAATTGCTCTCCAGAATGGCTGGATCCATTCACAGTTCCACCAACAATGTATCAGTGTCCCAGTTTACCCACATCCCCTCCAAGATTCATCCTTGTCTTTTCCTGTCATCTTAGTTAATCTGATAGGTGTGTAGCGGTATCTCAGAATTGTCTTAATTTGCATTTCTCTGATCAATAGTGATTTGGATGTGCCTTGGTTTTCTTATCTATTTTGTTGATGCTTAAAGAATTGCTTTGAGGACACATTGAAAAACAAAGTACTCATAGAGAGTTAAAAGTATCTTCAAATGTGAAGTTTTGTTACCTCACCCCTACCTTTTTCCTTTTTTACTTGGGGAGGGAGCTGCATAGCCTTATGAACTAGAGACTCCATTGGGGCCTGACTCAAATGGAGAATGACCAGACCTCTTGAATGATGATTTTTCAGAAAGAGAAAATGTTTCTCAGTTTTTGATTGATCTGACACAGTTAATGCCAGTACTCAGGGTGGGCCACCAGATCAACTTCTCCTTTGGGTACTTCAATTCCCTCTCCACATTGGCTCTTAAGATCTCTCTTTTACCTAAGAATAAAGGGAGAGATTCATTCAAAACCTCAATTCTAAGAAAAGACACATTTTATTTTTTTCTTTCTCTGTGTGTGCCCCAAAGGTGCCACTTAGATACTTTCTCGGAGATCTGCAGTAAAGCCAAGTTTTATATTTATACAACATCTCTCTCCTGATAGCTGATGAGGTTGTCAACAAATCTGAAATCATTCCAATTGGAGAAACTAGAGTATGGTTGGTTGTGTATTGGTTATGGAACAAGGAAGAATGTTTACATCCCTTCTTACTGGGTAAGAGAGAGGAAGGAGTAGGACATCTAATAGGACTTTAACAGCTGGGATTTGGATGATTATGATACAGAATGGAAAAAGAAAACAACAAAAAAACCACTCTTTAATTCTCCAATGTAAATCCCACCAGTGTACCCTTATGGGATTGCACACAGGGAAAAATGGATTCTCCCTAGAGACTCCCATCAACTGCTTGCTGTTCCCATGACTATCAGACAGCAACTTGAAATAGTGTGGCCTTGGCCTGGTATTTGATGCAGGAGCATGATGAGACTTGTTCTTGATTCAGGTTTTGTGTATATGGCTGTTCTGGTGGCTGGGCTTGGATTGAACCAAAAGAGGTAAGGCAGTGGGTGTGGTGCAGTGGAAAGAGTGTGGGATTTGTAGTCAGAGGAGCTGGGTTTAAATCCTGTTCCTTTTTCTCCTCATTATTTGTTTGATTTTCAGATCCATAAATCTCAGTTCCTTCATCTGATAAAAGAGAAGGATGACCTAGATAATCTCTAACATCTCTTCCAGATCTCAACTTATTATCCTGTGTCCCCCTTGCAATTCCTAATGAATGCTATTATTCTTTCTTATCCAGGAGAGTATTTCACAGAAGTTAAAAAAATTTTGCTGTCATAGAATCCTGGGTCAGAGGAATCTTGAAAAAAGTTTACCAAAATGTACCTAAGCCATGATGCCTGGGCTTTTGATGCAAGGAACTGAATGTAGAGGGCACAGAATGTACTTGCACTCTTTTAGCAGATAGCTGTGTGACTCTGGGAAAGTCAGTGTTGAGGGACTAGACATTACTCTGAAGGTCCAAGATGCGGGGTCATATCTTTCTCTAGCATTTTACTTACTATATGATCTTGGAAAATCATTTAGCATCCTCAGGACTCAACTTTTTCAACTGTAAAATTAAGTGTTAGATATATGACTTTTGTGGTCCAGTCCCATTCTAAATCTATGATCCAGTGATCCTTTCATCTCATTAACAGAGCTGAGCACATGGTTATTAAGAACAATTAACTCATGTAATGAGTTACAAGATGATGCTTTCACCCATCACATCCTGGCTACTTCACAGGTAAGATTCCTTTCTGTCTTGTGATGGCCTTTTTAGATACAGATAAATGATATCTCCAAGTCTTCACCCTTTGGAACTTGTATCTCAGCTTAAAAATGATTTGAAGGTGTTTGAAGTCTTGTTTGTGCTGTCCCACATGTGAAATTTGCTAGATATATCTCTGTTATCTTGGGGTTATGATTTACCTAATGTTACTTACCTAATAAATAGGAGTAGTGGTGATCCATTATGGTTTTCTGATCATTATGCCAATGCCTGTGGTATTACCTCAGAAAGAGATTGCAACTAGGAGAGGGTGGGGAGAGAGAGAGAGGGGAAGAGAGGGGGGGAAAGAAAGAGGGGGGGAAAGAGAGAGAGGGAGGGAAGAGAGAGAGAGAGAGAGAGAGAGAGAGAGAGAGAGAGAGAGAGAGAGAGAATAAATAAGGCTGGGAGAATGAAGAAATCAGAATAAAGTAGAACTCAGGTGAGGAAGTTTATTTGACTCATGCCCAAATGTATCCAGTCCAATTTCTGTTAGAACTTACAACTAGTGTGAGGTGGGCAAGTACATGGATCAGATGACAAGCATTCAAGGACCTATTGTGTGCCAGGGACTTTGCTAGGCTCTAGGAAGAAAGACACAAAAGTGAGACAGGGTTCTTCCAGGCCTCAGTTTCCTTATCTGTAAAACATGAGCGTTGGATTAGATTATCTATAAGGTCTCTCCCAGATCTAGATTTATGATATTCTGAACTCTTCTGAAGGTCTCCAGGGTCAAGGTGCATGGACTTGCTAAATAAGCTCATTATTTATGAGTCTCTGATTATCAAGCTGTTTCCTTTAGTTTTCTCATCTGTAAAATGGGGACAATAATGCTTGCATCTCATAGAAAATATGAAGAAAGTACATTGTAAACCTTGAAAACTTAGAGAAATGTGAATCATTATTAGTTAGGAACTAGAAAAGTTTTAGTGATTTTGGAAATTTGTCCTGCATATTAGGATTAGAGTTCCAAAATGCTCATTTCTGTTTGCTAATAAGTTTAAAATATTTCCATTAAACCTGTGGAGCAAATTGGATATGAAGAATGAAGATCTGGGTGTGAATCATGATTCTGGGGCTTATTATCTGTGTGATCTTGGGTAAGTCAGCAAAATCAAAGTTTGAATTTTGTGCTCCTTTGGTCTTATGATTTAAAGCCAAACCTCCTCATTTTAGTGATCTAAGAAACAAATTCAACAGGTAGAAAAACTTTTCCAAGGTCAGTCTCAAAGTTTCTTGTCAGATCTGAATCCTGTGAATTAGAGAAAGAGCCTGTTCTTCCAAGGGTTCTTAACCATTTTTGGTCATGGACCCTTTGTCTCATGAAACCTATAGGTCCTTCCTTAGAATATTATTTTTAAAGTTAGAATTAAGAAAATACAAGACAGGATGATGAGATAGCCAATTACATTGAAATATAGTTAGGAAAATATCAAAAACAAATAAATTACTGGATGCTGAATTAAGAATCCCAACTTTTGGTGAAGGAAAACACTGGCTTTTGAACTCAAAGATAGAGATTTGATATTTGGCTCTGCCACTGGGCAAACCTTAGTTTCCCCATCAGTCAATCAATCAGCAAATATTTATTAAGTGCCTGCTTTGTGTTGGCTGCTATGTTAAGCTAAAGAAAGGTAAACCCGTCTTTTCTCTAAAAGAGTTCATAGTTGAATGGGGTGGATGACATGTACACAATTATGTTCAAGGAAGAAAAAGGCAGGAAAAATTGGAGATATCAACAAAGAAAGATTAAATGGGATAAGGGTTGGACAGCTAGATGGTGGAGTGAATAAAGCACAAGACCTGGAGCAAGGATGATCTAGCCTTAAATACTTATTAGCTGTGTGATCCCAGGAAAGTCACTGAACTTTGATTCCCCTTCAAAAAGAAGAGATGAGGAGTTAAAGAAAAACTTCTAGTAGAAGGAAGGACATTAGTTGTCACTTGAAGGAAACTGGTAGAAATATGGAAGTTAAGCATTCAAGGTATGAACTACCTTTCTGTTGGTCTGCCTTTCTCTCTCATTTATCAGGTTTAGGAAAAGTGATATGTAAAGCTCATAAAATGGGATTTGTATCTATCAAAAAAAGCTGTGTTGTTAGGTCATCAACAAAGGTATCAACACAAATAAAGCCTCGCTCTTGGTGATGATTGGTAAACATCAGTCATTCGTGTCTTCTCAGGGAATGTTCTTTTTCAAATTGTACATGTGTGTTTAAAAATTAAAATTATTTGTAGAAATCCAAAGAGTTTCCAGTATTTTGATTTCCTTTCATCTGCACATCTGGGAGATGGATGGGCAGGTGCAGTCTCATTTGCATTGCTTAGCTAGTTAGTGGTTGAGCAGGGATCATAGATGCAGGTTTAGCAACTCAGAGAATTTCACTTCTGGGGCTCGTGTTTCTCACTCATGAGACTTGGTATGTTTCAGTCCAGAGTCTTTAACTTGTCTCTCCTCTTAGTTCTCTCAGGTACCAGTGAACAAATGGCTG
>JAJPUD010002684.1:200085-226867 GCA_023553655.1 Myrmecobius fasciatus | reverse complement strand
AAGGGACCCAGGCTTGAGTCCTAGCTCTGCCACTATTACCCTTGTAATTCTAAGCAAGTGTCCTAAGCAACTCTTAAGCAACCTTATTGTTGAGGAGACTCCTGCTTTATACCCTGGGACTCATCCCACCTGCCCTGATTATTCTGTGGGATTGTTGGGAGGGATGCACTCATCAAGGACCTGAGGAGCTTAATTTCTTTCTTTGCATTCCTAATATCTAATAATGTCTGACTTGTAATGGATGTCTTTAATAGATATATGATGATTTGAATTGGATCTCATATTGGGGAAATGGGAATGGGACTAGTATTACTGACAAGGGAGGTTCCTTTTCTGCTTTGAGATTTAGTTTCATTATCTATCAAATGGAGTGAATATAATCTGCACTGTTTATATCATAAGATTTTGCTTTGAGGATCTTAATGAGATTTGAATGCAGAATATCCTTATTTACCCAAAGTTTCCTGCTTCAGTTTCCTACACATTCCCCTTTCTCTTATCTTTGTGGCTTTTGTATAGCTCAGTTTAACTTTGACTGACTTCCAGTGTATATCTTAACCTCATCTCCCATTTTTGTAGAGGCAAAAATATAAAATGTTGAGGTAGAATTTTATCAGTTAGTATTTATTGATGGCCCAACCTGTGTATTGCAAACTTGTGTACTATCAGAAATTATATGATGTGCTAGAAAGTGTGCTGAATATGGAAGGAACAGCTGGACGTGGATCCTGCTCTGTGGACAAATCACTCAAAGTCTCTGAGCTGCAGTTTTTTCAAATGGAGAGATGAGTCCTTGCAAAATATGCACCTCCCAGCTATTTTTGTAGAAAGGTGCTTTGTAATATTTTGAAATGTGAATTGTGATGATGATGATGATGATGATGATAGAGGGTCCCAAACTACTAACCTGGGAATGTCTCTGGGTTTGGATTCAGAATGACTCATAATGCTGAGCTCCCACCCATTGACTTTCCCCTATAGCCCAGCTAAAATTGATCATGTGAACACATATATTATTGAGAATGAAAACCTAAAATAGAAAGCACTGTGATAGCAAGAAGATATCATATGATAAACAACAGGTATTAAAAAAATTCATTATCCCAAGCTATCTCTTTCCATGACTCTGATTCTTGGCTAACTGGGGCTATGAAGCCTGGGTTTCATCTTATACTAGAATTACATTTAGTTTTCAAGGACTGTGGTTGTGGTGGCTTGAGTTACCATAAATGATCATTAAAATGTTTGTTACCCATGATGACAGTGTCTCTTGTACCTGAATAGGTGCATTCTTTGGAGTCCTATAGCCATAAGTGATCAGCTCCTATTGCAGGGATGTCTGTCGCTTTGGACCTTTTCCAAGCAATTTCCTATGATGGGCTATATAATATGACTGATATCTTCCCAGTCTTGAGAATGAATAGATTTTGGGATTGATATAATATAGGTAAATGCACATAAATTTCTTAGAAATTTCTTCCTCTATATTAAAAAAGTACAAATATTAGCATCAACTGTGAAATTTATTTTACCTAGGTTTTCCAATAACTCTCTGCAAATTCTCCATGTAAGCTCCTTGAGAACTATTTTGTTTTTTAATTAGACTATCTAGTGTCTAGCATAGTGTCTTGCACTTAGGGACTTAATATATTTCTGTTGAACTGGGCATGACTCTTCATAGTCCTATGCCTTAGTATCAAAGGGCAATACCTATTCAATTTGCCCTACAAGGCTTCTCTGAGAACAAAAATGAGACATAGTCTTTGAAAAAAGATTTAAAGTGCCCTAAAGTGAATTAGGACAATTATATAACTAGCTAAATCAAGGATGAATTGAAGAGAGCATTAGGAAAGAGATATTTGGCACAATTAGGAAGTGATAGACACAGTCCAAGCAAGAGTGCTTGCATTAAAGTTGTGGTTATGGAAATAGAAATATGGGAGTGGACAAGAGATGAACAGAATAAATTAACAAGGTTTACTTAGCAAGTGACTGGAATGAGAATGAAAGAGAATGAAGGGTGAATTCAAGTTAATAAACCAAAGTGACTAAAGGAATGGTGGTGTCTTCAAGAGAAGTCCTGAGGAAATTTAGAAAGAGGTGGATTTAATGGGGAAAATAATGATCTCTTTTGGGTATGTTGTGTTTGAGATCCTAATTCAAGATGGTGCTGAGAGATTTCCAATAGGCAGTTGACAATACTATAGTGGAGTTCCAGAGGGATTATAGCTGCATAGGTTTGGAAGACATCTGCATTGAGATAATAATTAATCCCATGGGAGATGATGAGATCTTCAAGACAGAAAGTATAGAGGGCATAGAGAAAGTGGTCCAGGATAGAGCCTTGGGGAATACTCATGCTTAGGGTGCCAGCATTTCATGAAGTACTTAATCCCAAGAGAGGACACGTTTCAAAGTTTCAGAGTATCTTGTTCTCAGCATCAATGTGCCTGCAGAGGTGCCAATTAGGTTCTATCCAGGTAATTTGGAGCCAAGCTAAACCTTGTATTTACAAAGTGTATCTTTTCTATAATCTGATACTGGTTGGTAAAATTGTCAACAAATCGAATTACTGACATTTTTCCAATTGGGAAAATTCAAGCATACAGTCAGGGTACAATGAGTCATGGACCAGCACATTATGAGAATCCAGTGTCATTGAATTTTTTCTCCCTTAGGAGCTTATAACTTACATGATAAGACTCCAGAAACTGAGATTTGTATGATGATAGTAGAGAGATAAAGAAAAACAAAATCCTCTGGGTTCAATTATCAGCTTTATTATTACCAAATTCATATTTCCAACCCTAGTTTGCTTCTGGAGTTCTTGTCTTATATCAATTTTTTTCCATTCTGATGAAATACTTTTTTTTATTAAAGCTTTTTATTTGTATAACATATGTATGGGTAGTTCCCCAGCATTGATCTTTACAAAGCTTTCCATTACAAATTTTACCCCCAGTCCCCTCCCCTCCCCTAAATGGCAGAAAGTCCATGACATGTTAATAATGTTGAATTACTTGACAAGTTATGCAAGAAAAATCCTATCTACAAGAAAAAAAAGAAAATCAGAGAAAGGCAACACAATGCAAGCAAATGTCAATAGAGATCATGAAAATGTTATGTTGTGGTCCATATTTCATATCCCTCTCTCTGGGTGTATATGGTTTTCTTCAGTGAACAACTGGAACTGGTTTGAGACAATTCTTTGTTGCAGAGAGCCATGTCCATCAGAATTGATCATCATGTAATACTGTTGTTGCTGTGTATGATGATCTCCTGGTTCTGCTCATTTCACTCAGCATCAGTTCATGCAAGTCTCTCCAGGCCTCTCTGAAATCGTCCTGCTGGTGGTTTCTTACAGAGCAATAATATTCCATAACATTCATGTACCATAATTTATTCAGCCACTCTCCAATTGATGGGCATCCCTTCAGTTTCCAGTTTCTCGCCACTACAAAAAGGGCTGCCACAAACATTCTTGCACATGTGGGTCCCTTTCCCTCCTCTAAGATCTCTTTGGGATATAGGCCCAGTAGAAACACTGCTGGGTCAAAGGGTATGCACAGTTTGACAACTTTTTGAGCATAGCTCCAAATTGCTCTCCAGAATGGTTGGATCCGTTCACAGTTCCACCAACAATGTATTAGTGTCCCAGTTTTCCCACATCCCCTCCAACATTCATCGTTATCTTTTCCTGTCATTTTAGCCAATCTGACAGGTGGAAAACACTAGCTTTTGAATCCAAAGACAGAGATTTGAGATTTGGCTCTGCCACTGGGCAAGTCTAAGTTCCTTTGATCAGTAAATATTTATTAAATACCTACTATGTGTTAGCCACTATGCTAAGTTACAGAAAGATAAACGCCAATCTTTTCTCTCAAAGAGCTCACAGCCTAATGGGATAGATGACATGTAAACAATTCTGGACAAGGAAGAAAAAGGCAGGAAAATTGGTTATAATCAGCATGGGGATTTAAAGGGGAAAATGGTAGGGCAGCTAGGTTTTACAGTGAATAAAGCACAGGACTTGGAGTCAGGAGAATCTAGCTTCTAATACTCATTAGCTGTATGATCCCAGGAAAGTCACTGAATTCTGATTCCTACTCAAAAAGAAGGGGGGAGGATAAAGAAAATCTTATGGAAGGAAGGCCATTATCACTTGAAGGAAGCTGGGAAAGCAAGAAGAGGAATTTTGTGTGTGTGTGTGTGTGTGTGTGTGTGTGTCTGTATGTGAATGTATGTGTATGTTTGTGTATATCCAGTTTCAGGAAAGTGCTTTGCAAATCTCTTAGACATTGGGATGGTTTCTATCAGAGAAAAATTGTATTATTAGATCAACAACAGAAGGGCCAACACAAATGAAGTCTTGATCATGGTGATGGTTGGTGAATATTGGTCATTTGTGTGCTCTCAGTGGATGTTCTTTTTCAAATTTTACATTTGTTCAAAAATTAAAAATTATTTGCAGAATTCCAAAGAGTTTATGGTATTTTGATTTCATTTGATTTGCAAATCTATGACATGGTAGGTTAAGTCTCCATGAAGAAATTAAAAAAGTTGAGTTTCAGAGTTAGTGACTCTTTTGAGTCACTTGGCAAGTTAAGTGGTTGAGACGGCAATATACACACAGGCTTAGTGACTCAGAATTTCACTTCTGGGCCTCATGTTTCTCATTCATGAGACTAGTTTCTTTAACTTGTCTCTCCTCTTAGTTCTCTCAGGTACCAGTGAACAAATGGCTGGGAAAAATCGTACCATCTTGATGGAGTTTTTCTTTATCACATTCACTGAACATCCAGAGTTGGGACTCCCTCTCTTCCTGTTTTTTTCTGGGTCTCTATGTCATCACCTTGTTGGGGAATTCAGGAATGGTCATTTTAATATGCACAGACCCCAGGCTCAGCACCCCCATGTACTTCTTTCTGAGCCACCTTGCTTCTGTGGATATCTGCTACTCCTCAATCACTACCCCTCAGGTGTTGACAATATTACTTGAGCAGGGGCTGGTTGTATCATATGAACGCTGTGCTGCCCAATTCTTCTTCTTTATCTTCTTGGGTGCCACTGACTGTTACCTCCTGGCTGCCATGGCTTATGACAGCTATGTGGCTGTATGCCAGCCTCTTCTATATGTGACTGTCATGACCAAGAAGAATTGTATGACTCTGGTAGCTGGAACTTATGCTATTGCCCTATTTGCTGCCATAATATGCACTGCAGCTGCCTTTACCCTCTCCTACTATGGTGACAACCAGATTGATTTTGCCTTTTGTGACCTCCCACCCCTACTGAAGCTTACCTGTGGGGACAGCTCCACCCAGGAATTGGTGATTGTTGTGTTTGCCATTTTTGTGATCCCTGCCTCTATGGTGGTGATCCTGGTCTCCTATTTGTTTATCATTGGGGCCATTATATGCATTCCTTCTGCTGGGGGCAGAGCCAAGACCTTCTCCACCTGTGCCTCCCATATCATGGCGGTTTCCCTTTTCTTTGGTACACTCATCTTCATGTACATGTGGTGGAATGAAGGGAATTCCCTACAGGAAGACCGGATAGTGTCTGTGATATACACAATGATAATTCCTATTCTGAACCCCCTCATCTATAGCTTGAGGAACAAGGAGGTGAAGGGGGCTAAGAGAAAAGCCTTGAGTAGTAGAAAGGCCTTCAGACTGGAGCTAGATTGAACAAAACCCCATTGCCATGCTTTGGGTACCCATGGCTATGTAGTTGAAAGTACTTCTAGGACAAATGGGATGCCATGACATGAGACCCCTGGGAGGGGTGACATTTGCTCTTTGAGTCTTAGAAAGACTACAAATTAAGGCATAGACATGGGAGTCATTATCCATAAGAAACTTGAAATCATGCCTTCCTGGGATAGAATTGTACTCTCCTCCATCCATTAGAAAATGGTTTATTCTTCCTTGGATATTGGTATTCTGTAGAGATTATCATTTACTTCTTGCTAATTCAATCAATCAATCATCCAACAAAGCATTGATTAGTCTCCTAGAATGTGTCAAACCCTAGACTAGGAAATAAAAAGATCAATGTTCTTCAGAGAGCTTTCATTGTGACTTTGGGTGACATGTCATCCATCCTGTCTCTGTTTAGCTGAGGGTTATGAGTTGGCTATGTGATTTAAGGGAAAGAATGCTTAGTAAGCAAGTGTCATAAGCAACTCTAAGCAACCTCTTTGCTGAGGAGACTCCTGCTTTATGCCCTGGGACTCATCCCACCTGCCCTGATTATTCTGTAGGATTGTTGGGAGGGATTCGCTCATCAAGGAGCTTAATTTCTTTCTTTGCATTCCTATTAACTAATAATGTCTGACTTGTTATGGACGTCTTTAATAGATGTATGATAATCTGGATTGAATCCTACAATGGGAGTAGAATTACTGGAAGTGTAATTCTTTTTCCTCTTTGAGACTCAGTTTCCTCATCTGTCTAATTGGGTGAATGTAATCTGTACTGTTTACATCATAAGATTTTGCTTTGAGGATCTGAGTGAAGTACAAATGCAGATCATCCTTATTTACCCAAAGTTTCCTGCCTCAGTTTGTCACACAATCCCCTTTCTCTCATCTTTTATGTAACCTTTTGTATAACCCAGTTGAACATGGACTGAGTTCCAGTGTATTTCTTAATAGTCATTGACCTCCAGTTTTCTTATTAGTTAGAGGCCAAAATCCAAGCTGTGGAGCTAGAATGGCCATTAAACTGTTCTGCACCCATACCTCTAATGTTTCTTGTACTTGGACAGGTGCATTCTCTAGAGTCCAATGAGCACAGAACCCCTTACAGATAGTGAGGTCTCAAGGAATATACTGTTGCATCATATCCTCAAGTATGACATCAGTAGTTAAGGTCAAAATATTACTGCCCTGATGAGGCTACATTAGCTTTCATGTCTATTAGCAACAAATAAAAGGAAATATTGATAATCACAAGATCCTGGGCATGATGGAATAGAATTCAAAAAGGCCTTGGCAGTCTTTTCAACTCCTCGCTAGCTCTAGTGGAGTCTCTAAAAATAATACATAGCACTTATATAACACCCAAAAGATTGTTCTTTTTTCCTTCTTTGATCCTCTCTATTATTTATATCTGCTTATATACATTGAGATGTTGCTCTATGTCATGTTTCAGCCATTACTTCTAACTTTTCTAATATTTTTGTTGAATAGAGAGTTTCCACATCAAGAATAGTATTTTTGGGTTTAATTTATATTATATTATATTATATATTATATAATATCATATGTTATTATAAATGCAATAATTCAATCCATTTATCAGCCTCTTATTTATTAACCATTTTGATGATTACTGCTTTATAGTTTAGTTTGCTATTTGATACTCACAGACTCTCCCATTATTTCCTTTTAGATTCTTGATCTTTGTTTTAGCAAATAAATTTCATAATTTTTTCTTACCACTATAAAGTAATCTTTGGTGGTATTATTTATGTGACACCAAATAGGTAATTTAATTTAAGGGGTTATACAATTTTTATTATTTTGGCCTACCCATGAGCAACTAATATTTCTCCCATTATCTAGATATTTTATAGTTATATCTGTATAGTTTCTATATGTGTCCTGACAGGTAGATACCCAAGTATTTTATGCATTAAACAATTATTTTAAGTGAAGTTTCTCATTCCATCTCTTTCTGGGTATTGTTGGAGTATCCAAAACACTGATAGTTTATGTGGATTAATTTATATTCATTAACTTTACTGAAATTTGTAATTGTTTCCAATTAATTTTTTAGTTGACTCTCTAGGGTTCTTTAAGAAAGCTACTGTCATTTGCAAAAAAGTGATGACTTCGATTCCTTGTTATTTTTTTTTACTTATTCCCTCAATATCTTTTCTTTTCATATTTTTTTGTTTATTAAAGCTTTTTATTTACAGAACATATAAGTAATTTTTCTACATTGACTTTTGCAAAATGTTCTCTTCCAAATTTTTCCCTCCTTACCCCCACCCTTCCTCTAGATGGCAGGTAGTCTAATACATGTTAAAATGTTAAATTATATGATAAATCCAATATGTGTATACATATCTATACAGTTATCTTGCTGCACAAGAAAAATTAGATCTAGAAAGAGGGAAAAAAAACAACCTAAGAAGGAAAACAAAATGAAAGCAAACACTCACAGAAAGCTTTAAAATGCTATGTTGTGGTCCACACTCAGTTCCCACAGGCCTCTCTCTGGATGGATATGACTTTCTTCATCACTGAACAATAGGAACTGGTTTGAATCACCTCGTTGTTGAAGAGAACCATGTCCATCAGAACAGATCATCGTATAGTCTTATTGTTGCCATGTATAATGATCTCCTCGTTCTGCTCACTTCACTCAGTATCAGTACTCACTCAGTACTGATGTAAGTCTCACCAGGCCTCTCTGAAATCATCCTGCTTGTCGTTTCTTACAGAACAATAATATTCCATAACATTCATATACCATAATTTATTCAGCCATTCTCCAGTTGATGGGCATCCATTCAGTTTCCAGTTTCTTGCCCCTACAAAAAGGGCTGCCACAAACATTTTTGCACATGAGGGTCCCTTTCCCTCCTTTAAAATCTCTTTGGGATATAGGCCCAGTAGAAACACTGCTGGGTCAAAGGGTATGCACTGTTTGATAACTTTTTGAGCATAGCTCCAAATTGCTCTCCAGAATGGTTGGATCCGTTCACAGTTCCACCAACAATGTATCAGTGTCCCAGTTTTCCCACATCCCCTCCAACATTCATCTTTATCTTTTCCTGTCATTTTAGCCAATCTGACAGGTGTGTAGTGGTATCTCAGAGTTGTCTTAATTTGCATTTCTCTGATCAATAGTGACTTGGAGCTCCTTTTCATGTGACCGGAAATAGTTTCAATTTCTTTGTCTGAAAATTGTCTGTTCATATCTTTTGACCATTTGTCAATTAGAGAATGGCTTGAATTCTTATATATTTGAGTCAATTCTCTATATATTTTAGAAATGAGGCCTTTATCAGAACCTTTGGATGTAAAAATATTTTCCCAGTTTATTGCTTCCCTTCTAATCTTGTCTGCATTAGTTTTGTTTGTACAAAAACTTTTTAACTTGATATAGTTAAAATGATCTATTTTGTGATCAATAACGATCTCTAGTTCTTTTTTGGTCACAAATTCCTTCCTCCTCCATAGATCTGAGAGGTAAACCATCCTATGTTCTCTAATTTGTTTATAATATCATTCTTTATGTCTAGATCATGAATCCATTTCGACCTTATCTTGGTATATATGGTGTTAGGTGTGGATCAATGCCTAGTTTCTTTTATACTAGATTCCAATTTTCCCAGGAGTTTTTGTCAAATAGTGAGTTCTTATCCTAAAAGCTGGAGTCTCTGGGTTTGTCAAACACTAGCTTACTATAGTCATTGACTATTTTGTCCTGTGAACCTAACCTATTCCACTGATCAACTATTCTGTTTCTTAGCCAGTACCAAATGGTTTTGATGACTGCTGCTTTATAATATAGTTTTAGATATGGTACAGCTAGGCCACATTCATTTGCTTTTTTTCCATTAATTCCCTTGACATTCTTGACCTTTTGTTCTTCCAGATGAATTTTGTTGTTATTTTTTCTAGGTCAATAAAACAATTTCTTGGGAGTTTGATTGGTATAGCACCAAATAAATAGATTAGTTTAGGTAGTATTGTCATCTTTATTATATTTGCTTGACCTATCCAAAAGCACTTGATATTTTTCCAGTTGTTTAGATCTGACTTTATTTGTGTGGAGAGTGCTTTGTAGTTTTGCTCATATAGATCCTGACTTTCCCTTGGCAGATATATTCCCAAATATTTTATACTATCGAAAGTTATTTTAAATGGAATTTCTCTTTATATCTCTTGCTGTTGGATTTTGTTAGTGATGTACAAAAATGCTGATGATTCATGTGGATTTATTCTGTATCCTGCAACTTTGCTAAAGTTGTGGATTAATTCTAATAGTTTTTAGTTGATTCTCTAGGGTTCTCTAAGTATACCATCATATCATCTGCAAAAAGTGATAATTTGGTTTCCTCATGATTTCCTCTGATAACTTTAATTTCTTTTTCTTATCTTGTTGCCAAAGCTAGCATTTCTAATACAATATTGAATAGAAATGGTGATAATGGACAGCCTTGTTTCACCCCTGATTTTATTGGGAATGGTTCTAGTTTATCAATGCTACATATGATGTTAGCTGATGGTTTTAAATAGGTGCTACTGACTATTTTAAGGAAAAGTCCATTTATTGCTATATTCTCTAGTGTTTTTAATAGTAATGGGTGTTGGATTTTATAAAATGCTTTTTCTGCATCTATTGAGATAATCATATGTTTTTTGTTAATTTAATTATTGATATAGTAAATTATGCTAATAGTTTTCCTAATACTGAACCATCCCTGAATTCCTGGTATAAATCCTACTTGGTCATGGTGTATTATCTTGAAGATGATTTTCTGTAATCTCTTTGCTAATATTTTATTTAAGATTTTTTCATCAATATTCATTAGGGAGAATGGTCTATAATTTTCTTTCTCTGTTTTCATCCTACCTGGTTTAGGTATCAGTACCATGTCTGCGTCATAAAAGGAATTTGGTAGAACAACTTCTTTCCTTATTTTTTCAAATAGTTTATATAGTATTGGAGTTAATTGTTCTTTAAATGTTTGGTAGAATTCACATGTAAATCCAGCTGGTCCAGGGGATTTTTTTCTTAGGGAGTTGATTAATGATTTGTTCTATTTCTTTTTTTCTAAAATGGGACTATTTAAGTAATTTATTTCCTCTTCTGTTAATCTGGGCAATCTATATTTTTGTAGCTTTTCCTCTATTTCACTTAGGGTATCAAATTTATTGGCATAAAGTTGAGCAAAGTAACTCCTAATTATTGTTCTAATTTCCTCTTCATTGGTGGAAACTTCTCCCTTTTCATTTTTGGGACTAATAGTTTGATTTTCCACTTTCCTTTTTTTAATCAAATTAGCTAGAGATTTATCTATTTTGTTGGTTTTTTCATAAAACCAACTTTTAGTTTTATTTATTAATTCAATAGTTTCTTTTTTACTTTCAGTTTTATTAATCTCTCCTTTTATTTTTAGGATTTCAATTTTGGTATTTGATTGGAAGTTTTTAATTTGTTCTTTTTCTAGTTTTTTTTTTAATTGCAAGCCCAATTCATTGATTTTCTCTTTATTTTATGCAAGTAAGCATCCAGAGATATAAAATTTCCCCTCATTGACACTTTGGCTGCATCCCACAAATTTTAGCATGTTGTCTCATTATTGTCATTCTCTTGGATGAAATTAGTAATTGTGTCTGTAATTTGCTGTTCCACCCATTTGTTCTTTAGGATGAGATTATTTAGTTTCCAATTGCTTTTTGGCGTATTTTCTCCTGGCCTTATATTGCATATGATTTTTATTGTATCATGATGTAAAAAATGCATTTACTATTTCTGCCTTTTTGCATTTGATTTTGAGGTTTTTATGTCCTAATACATGATCAATTTTTGTATAAGTTCCATGAAGCCCTGAGAAAAAAGTAAACTCCTTTCCGTCCCCTTTTAATTTCCTCCAAAGATCTATCATATCTAACTTTTCTAACATTTTGTTTACCTCCTTAACTTCTTTCTTATTTATTTTGTGGTTTGATTTATCTAGTTCTGAGAGAGGGAGGTTAAGATCCCCCACTATTATAGTTTTGCTGTCTATTTCTTCTTGCATCTATCTCAACTTCTCCTCTAGGAATTTCCATAATATCTAGAAGGCATAAAATACTCAAGTGTATACCTGACATAACAGATGCAGGAACTATATGAATGTAAACATAAAACACTTTAAACACAAATAAACTCAGATATAAATAATTAAAGTAATATTTATGGTTCACAGGAAGGTAAAACCAATGTAATTTTTAAAATGACAATTTTGCCTAATCTATTTAATATCATCACAATTAAATTAGTAAAAAATATTTTATAGAGTTAGAAAAAATGAAAAAAAAATTCATTTGGAAGAATGAAAGTTAAGGACTTCAAAGCAACTGGGGGGAAAGATGTAAAGGAAGTAGATTTATTAGTATTAGAAGTTAAAATAAATCATAAAGTGAGAGCATCATTGAAATATAAAAAAGATAATCCTAATTATTTTTAACTAAATTTTTTGTGTATAAATAAAATCTATGTAACTGAGAACAGAAGAAATGCAGAAAACTAGGGGAAAAGCTTTCATAGACAATTTCTTAAATAGAACATGATTGGGTTGGAATATTGCTGTAATGTGAAATGATAGATTGGTTGACTTAGAAAAACATGAATAGGTTTAGATTTTTGAAAGAGGATGCTGTATACTATAGAAATAGATGATGGGAGGAAATGTAGTTTTTTTAATAGTTTTACATAAGTGTGTATAAATATGTATATATGTGTGTATTTTTATAGCTATCTATGTATATGTATATATTTATACATTTATTATATAGGTTGTCTTGAAATGGAAATGCATAATTTTGTTTTATATTGAATCCTCTCTTATAACCTGCTGAGTACCTGACAGCATTTTTTGTTTTCTTATTTTGTATTTAAATTTAAAATAAAAAAAATATATATATTCCCTCCCCCCCAAAAAAAAACCCCAAAACTCAACCCAAACACACAAAGAACAAATGTGAGTTTCTCTCGTATAATTTATAATGTATGATGTTGGGATTAGGTGATCTCTATGATTTTTTTCCTGCTCTGAAAATAAATGTTCTAAGGTCCCTTCAATTTCTGAAGTTATTTGTTCTTTGATCTAAGATTTTTTCCAGAACTGATATTCTAAGTTCTTTGGTTTATGTTTTCTTCAAGCTGAAATTGTATATTCAATGTTGTAACATCTTTCTTACTACTGATATTCTATATTGTTTATTTTAATTCTCTGCCTAGTTCTGATATTCAAAGTTTCTGTGTTCTAAGAGTTTCTCTAATTCTTATCTTCCTAATTCTTAGGTTCCTCTCTTCCCGATATGGTATATTCTTTGCTTAAAATTATTCCTAGTTCTGATATTCTTTTTTCTTTGCTCTAAGGACCTTTCCATCTCAAATATTCAATGTTCCCTTGTTCCAATATTTCTCTCATTCCAAGCATTCTAAATCTTTGCTTTAAGGTCCCTCCCAACTTTATCAGTCTTTGTTTTTTATTCTAATACCTCTCCTTGCTCCGAAAGTCTATAGTTTTTTTGTTAGTTGTTAAAAGTTTCTTCTAATCTCAGAATTTTTTTATATTCTATTTTAAAATTTGCTTGCTTTCTTCTAATCTTTGTGTTTAAATCTCTTATAATTGTGCCATTATTATTATGACTTTTCACTCTCTAGTATATAACAGACCTATCAAGATCCCCACTCAATAAATGCAGAGACAAAGCAGATGATCTCTTCCAGCAGCAGAAATGATAATTTTGGGCACTAGAGGATGAGCCCTAAAACACTTTTGCTTATATTCCTACAAGGCTTATAGTTTATAAAACATTTCTTCATTATGAGTATAATTGTACCCACCGTTTAATTTTTTTTTACTAAACAGTATTTCTTCAACTACATGTAAAGATAATTTTCAACATTTATTTTTGTAAGATTTGGGGTTTCAATTTTTTTATCCCTTTTTTCCTCTCCTTAAGACAGCAAACAATTTGATATAGGTTATACATATACATCATTTAAAACATATTTCCATTAATCATGCTGTAAAAGGAAAATCAAAAGAAAAGGGAAAAACCACAAGAAAGAAAAAAAAAGACTGAAAACAATATGCTTTGATCTGCATTAATCCTCACAGTTCTTTCCCTGGATGCAGATGGCATTTTCCATACAAGTCTACTGAAATTCTTTTGGATCATTATTGCTGAGAACTAAGTCTGTCATAGTTGATCATCATACAATATTGTTATTGTAGTCACCCTGTTAAGGACCACACCTAAGTGTGAAGAGGCAGGTTGGTTCTCCAAAAAACCCCCATAGCTGTGAATCATAACACCCCTGAAGTAATTGCAAATCACCTTTACTGATATAGATGTTGCTTGTGAATTAGGAATGAAATAATTCAGAGGCTAGAGGGAAGAGGAGAGAGGTCAGAGACTGCAACTGCCTTTCAGTCTCCTTGTATCATTATTATCCTCTCACATTAGATCCTCAGAATTAGATCCCCAGCAGCCACTAGCAGGTGGCTCCCATAACACCACTCCTTTTCCATAAGAAGATACTGAAATCAAGTGATGGGAAGTGATTTACCCAAGTGTTGTTGCTACTTGGCAAAAAAACCGAGTATTTTATACCTGGAAGGGGCCTCAGAACTCAGCTAGTCCAACCCATCTCTGGGAAACAATCTCCTCTACAACATCTATTTTAAGAGATTACTCAGACTCCACTTGAAACCTTTTATTGAAAGGGAATCCATTAGCTTTCAATATATCCTGGCCCATATTGATATACCTCTGGCTTTTAGGACATTTTTAATTAGAGAATAGAAACCTACCTCCCAACAACTGCTACCCATTATTCCTCATCCTGTCCTTTGGAGACAAGCAAAAGTCTAATTTATCTCCCAAATGGCAACCCTTCAAGACTGATACCATGTTTTCCTTAAGTGAAGTTAAGCTAAATATTTCCAGTAGTGTCAGGAATCAAAGGTCTACTGTCTCTATTCCCAGAATTCTTAGATCTGTGGACCTTCTCCAAGGTTTGATGGAATAATATAGTCCATGGAGATCAAAGGCAGTTCACAACCTTATATTTGATAATAAAAAAGACAGTAATGTGTTTTGACTTCTATTTTTATTATTCAATTAATAGAAGGATAAAAATACTTCTGGGGAATAAGATGAATGAAGATTTTAACATAAAACGATTTATTTTAGGAACTAGGAATATTTTAGCTTGGAAAAGAGAAATCTAGGGAGGCTATGAGGGAAGCTAGTAATTAATAGGTAAAATTGTATAATGAAACCAAGCTTCCAAAAGATCTCAACAAATTAGAACATTGAAATAAATGTAATAAAGTGAATAAGGCCTTGCATTTTAATGAGACAAAAATAAACTTCCCAAATACATGATGGTGGACAGGGAAGGGATAAATAGGCAGGAGAGATGGGATTCACAGGTGTAGAAAATTGAGTTTATTTTCAGATTGGTTTTGCTGATTTTTTTCTCTTTTCTTCCTAATTTTCTTTTCTTTTGAAAAAAATCTTCATTGTCTGGCATGGCTCTGTTAGAGAGTGATGTGAGGGGGAAATCTAGGCATTACAAAAACAAAGACATCAATTTAAATTTATGTAGAAGCAAAACAAAGTAAGATATTCAGGACTTAAGGAGTTGGCTGTCCTGCTGTACTCTTCCTTGCCAGACAACATATGAAATGTTGTGCTTAGTTCTGCGTGTGTTGTTTTACAAAGATTTTTGATTAGTTGAATAATGCTCATGAGAAGACAAAACAAGATGGTGTAGGGCCTCAAGGTCATGCCATACATAGATTGATTGAAAGAACTGGAGATAGGGCAGCTAGGTGACACAGTCAATAGAGCACCAACCCTGAAGTCAGGAGGACCTGAGTTCAAATCTGTCCTCAGACACTTAACACTCTCTGTGTGATCCTGGGCAAGTCATTTAACCCCAATTACCTCAGCAAAAAAAAGAAAGAAAGAAAAGAGAAAGAACTGGAGATGATTAGCTTAGCCAAGACTATTTTTGGGGTACATGTATTTGAAGGGCCAGTATATGGAATGAGGATCAGACTTGTTATGTTTGATTCTAGAGGAAAGAATTAGGAGCAATGTGTGGAAGATGCAGCCAGGGAAGCTTAATGCGGATGCTGGATGAAATGTACAAAGCATGATAATGCTCCAACAATGTAATGGGGTACTTCAAGAGACATCAAATTCTTCCTTATGAGAAGTCTACCAGTAAAGGTTGGAAGGCCATTTGTATGGGTTACTATAGGATGAGTGACTTCTCGATATTGAATACTATCTTATCTTCCTCAGAGCTTTGGTATGATGTGCTTAAGCCTATTTTAAGTATCTCCTGGAGTAGTGAAAAGAATAACAGAGAGGAAAGGCACTGATGCAAGTAGGACACCAGGAAAAATTAAGGTAGCTTTTCCAAGAAGAATATTTTTCTTCAAGGATGGGAATAAGGAAAATAGGATGGAAATGATAGAAAAGAAAATTGAAAAGGGGCATAAAGTAAATACTGGGAAACTGGTAGATGAGAGAACATTGCAAGAGAAATGAGAACAACACATAGAAGGATTGGAAGAAAATTGCAATAAGAAGGTAGAGAGAATAGACAAAGTGTTTGGGAAGAAATGAATGAAAAATATAGAATTTTCAGAAGTTGAAAGAGAAAAACAATGTAAAATATAGGAGGATTAAGGGAACTGTACTTGAGAGAACTGATAGCAGCAGCATTTCACTTTTCTATAGTGCCATAATTTAGAATGGACCTACTTCTCAACATTTTTCTTAAGTGGATTCTTTTTTCAATCAATCAAAATGTATTAATTAGGTAGCCACTATGGGCCAGGCACTATGCTAAACTTGGGGGATACAAAGAATGAAATAACCCCTGTTCTGCATCCTATCAGGGAGAATCTGTGTACACATGTAAATACATGCAGAATAAAAATAGACTAACCATAAGGTTACAAAATACAGTTTGGAGAAGTAGCAGCTGGGAAAGGGGGACACAGAAAAGGCTCCCTGTTGAAAGTGTCTTGAAGAAAGAGAGAATTCCATGAGTAAGAGGGGAAGAAAGGATGATTTCCAGGTATGGAGAAGTGGCCAGAACATCCTCATGGAGAAGGAAATGAGATGATGTCCTTAGAAGAGAGAGAAAGCCAATTTGACTAGACCATAGATAAGTAAAAAGGAGTAATTTATAAAAAAGGCTAAAAGGTTGAAGTGAAGTCATGAAGGGCTTTAAAAGCCCAACAGGATTTATATTTGAGCCTAGAGTCAACAGAAAGCCACTGGACTTGATTGAATAGAATAGGTAAGTGCCATGGTGACATCTGTGCTAAGGAAAGTTACTTTGCCATCTGTGTATGGAAGTCTGGGATGGAGAGAAACTTGAGGGAGAGAGATTAATTAAAAGGCCATTTCAGTAATTTAGGTGAGAGGTAACTAAGGTGGTAACTGAATGATAAGAGAGTATCACCCCAGTTTTATTTATGAGTATGCTGAAGTTATAGAGATAAAGAGACTTATCTCAGTCACACAATTACCAAGTCTTTGAGGTGGGAAGTGAATCCTGACCTTCTTGACTCTGAGCTCAATATTATTTACTATGCCCCACTTTTTTCAGTATTTACTTGAAAATATAAAGTCAACTAGTGAATAAACGATTTTTACTGACTCTAGGGAACTACTTTCATAGTCCAGACTTGAAGAGCAGGATTATAATTTGGGAGTGAGTCCAGATATATCTTTGAGTGAGAATCCCTTATGTGTTCTTCCACCCTGAGATATAAGAGTCTGGTTGATTCTTAGGAGAGTGAGATTTTCTGTCTGATGTTTGAAGCTGATAGAAAATGTAAAAATCACTCACCTTTAGGTGATGAGCCATTCACAGCAAGACCCTATCTAGAGACCTAAGATTCTTTCTGAATACACCACAGAAGTGAAGTCAGTGACAGTGAAGACCATTTAGCAGACCTTAATCCTTAAGCACTGAATGTGGAAGAGTGGATGAACATAGAAAGACTTGTCTGGTTTATTTACTGGGTTTTTAGACCTCTGGGAACAGATCCCTGAAGCTTTTCATGAAAGGAAAACTCAGAAGTACTTCCATTCCATCCTCCTGAGTCATATTCTCTGGTGGGATGGACATTGTTCTCTGCTCTGGTGCCTGATTTCTGCTATTAGGAATGGTTTCTTCCTCTGAACTCCTTCTCAAACATTTACAACTATGTCATCAAACTACTTACTATTGCTATTTTAATACAGAAATCCCTTCTTAGTAGGTCTATGAGGTCAAAAGGGGCAAAGATTTACCCTGTAAATTTCTCCAAGAGGATTATGCCATCTTTTCATAGATTTTTCAGAATACTGGGCTCATAGAAGATCATAGAACTTAGGGATAAAAAGAAAACATAGACATTGTCTAATCTAATAATTTCATTTTTACACATGAGGAAACTGAGCCCCACAGACAGGAAGGGTTTTCCATGAGATCACCTAGCTAATAAATAGCAGATATGAAATTAAAGTCTAGGTCTTCTAGTCGCTAATCCAATATTAGATCCCCTCATGGAATTTAAGTAATTCAAGTGTAACATTAGGTATCACTAACATTAGGTATCACTTTCTCCCAATCAGAAAACTGCCAAGTTGGAATTCATTAGACAGTAAGCTCCTTGAAGGCAGAGATTGTGTTTGTCTCTTTTTTGTATCTCTGGCATTTAGTGGAGTGCCTAGGACTTAGTCAGTAGTTAATGAATGCATATTGATTGAAATTCTGAAGAACAGTGCTTACTGGACTGCCTTGGAGATGAGATTTTCACCTACAGTTCCAATTAGCTCTCTTTCTCCTTTCAAGTGAATGAAATAAAATTTCCTTTCTGGGATCTCTGTTCACATCCTTGGAGACACAATTCCTTCAATGATATATTTAAGTGAACCCTAGGTTCAAATTTTCTAGCTCTAATTGTAAAAGTTCTAGGATTAATTATAAAACTAAGCCATGACTTGATAGCCACCCCAAATGGCTTTTAACCTGTCAACCAGAACTTCAAGGTCCTACTGTAGGTGGTGTGAACCTCCCAGTACTATCCCTTCATTTACTCTGAACTTAAATAATGACATGTCTGCAGACCACAGAAACAAATTCTTTTTTAAAAAGAAGATCAGACTTATAAAATTCTCTCAGCTATCTCATCAGCATCTAGAAACTTGAAGGAGGAGCTAACATGGATTAGCTGAGGGTGAGGTACATTTGCATCTGTCCAGTAGAATGTAAACTTCTTGTAGGCAATAGTTGATTTATTTCTGTCTTTGTCTTCCCAGAACTCAGCACACCATTGTGCATACTTATGAGTTATGCATATAATAATTAATATTAACTAATTAATGTTACTTTTTGTTTCTTATTAATTTCAATTGAATTGGATTAGATTTTTCCAAATGACAGTAATTTCCCATTATACACTGACTCATCACAGAATTCTCTTCTGTAACAAAGAATTTCAGTGTTTGTGAAGGACGAAATAAAATACTTGTGGATGCTGGAAAGATGAAGAATATGAATATCTCTTTGTGTAATTGTAGTGGTATGGGGAAAGTTGGTTTTGAGAATTGCATTGATTGAAAAGTTAGATTTTTTTAGATAGAATCTAGAAAAAATAGGGCTAGAAATAATGGGGAAGAAAGAGACTTCACACGAGTCTGACACTGAACACATTATATAATGAAGGAACATGCTTTGGGTTACAATGTCAAAAAATAAAGATCAACAGGAGCTAAATTAAATAACAAATTGGACCTCAAAGATACAGTTGCTTAGTAAAGTGATAGGGGTGGAGTCTAGAAGTGATAGTAGGGGGTAGGTAGAATTCTGATTCCCCCATAGTGACCAGTGAACTGGGGAAGATGAAAAAAGTATAGTCAGTACTATGAAGGATGGTAGGGAATAAGAAGCTGTGTCTAAGTAAAGGACAGATGATGAAAGGGATGAGAAACAAATAATATGGAAGAAAGTTGGCAATTATGGAACAATTATACCAGAGAGAATAGTGGAAGGGACAGATAGATCTGCAGTTGAGTGAGATGTTGAGTGACATTGTTATTTTGACTGAAGTGAACATAGGTGAAAGAATGATGAGTTGAGGATAGGAAATAGAGTTTGTACACCAGTAGCCAAGGGCACAACTTCACCAAGATGAGATAATCTTAGAGGTTTGGGGTATACTGTCTATTGACAAGTGAGTGTAGGCAGAAGATTAGCAACTGGAAAGAGATCCATTGAGGAAATTAGACTATCTAAACTCCTCCCTTAAGTTTCAACATCTTGTAGGATGAAGATGTATCTCAAGAGATGCAAGGAGGCATCTTACAGGGGCTGAAGCAAGCAGAGACCAGTTAGGAGGCAGAAGTCTTGCTTATCTTAGAGATCTTGTCACCAATGAGTTGCTCTGGCACTGAAGATGACCTGGAGCAAGGACAGACTGAAGTATAGGAGGTAGGATTTGGTAGAAATGGTACTGGGATAGAAGGGTCATACTAGAAACTTCAGCTGTAAGGGAAGCAGGAATTGGGGTTCCAGACCAGTGGTTGGTCTAAAGTGAAATCTTCAATTGAACTGAATTGTGTATTTTTTAAAACTTGGGTTCTGAGCATTTTACATATTGCTTGGTGATTCCTGGGTCTGGAAGAGTCTGGACATGTGGCTATGCAATTTTTGCTTTATTTTGTATTACTTATGCTTCTTAGTGACTTTTTAAGTTAATAATTTATAATCTTTTAATAAGACATATACAAATGAGAATGCATTTTTTTGTTTCTGTGGGAGAGAGATTCTGTTATGCCAAAGTGTTGTTCAATTCAATTGATTGCACCTTCAATAGGGAATAGATGGGGGTTTGCTAGAGGAAGGGACTGAGAGCTAATTTTCATCTAATAGTCCTTATGTCAGCTGGGATGCAGATCCTTAATCTTTCAAAAACCATAGCGAGCTTAGCATTTCTCCTATCTTTCCATGAAATAGAATGGATAACTATAACCATAATTGTCAAGATGAGCACAGGAATAGCCAGTTTTGTTACCTGCCTGTTAAATACATCCTGTTAGTGGCTAGCACCATCTGGTGGCTAAATTCTCCCCTTCCCATTACTACAAACACAAATGAGCCTCTGGGCTGCAACCGCTTTCTTCTCAAGATTATCTTGGTGAGGGCAGAGTGGTTGGAAAAAAAGAGATGGAATTCAGGATCTTCAGGAACAGCACAAAATGGGGTTGAAGCTACTCTAACTGGACAATCCCGGAAAGAGAAGGAGCTTAGACATGTTCCCAAAACATTACAATGAGCTTCACTATCTCAGATTGTCAGTGCTGGAGGAGTGCATCTGAGCAGGAATCCTTTCTAGATCCCTGATAAGGGATGTGAGAGGTTGTTAGAAGTTAGAGAGTTTCTGGAAGAACTCCAGTGGAGGATCCTGAAGCAGTGAGTTGGGCTTTTGGGTAGCTCTTATTACTGGGAAGTTTGCCCTTCAATCATGCTTAACCCAAAGATACCATGGATACTAGTATTAAACTTGAGTTTTCCATTTATATCTTTTACCACAAGTCATTCTAGATTCTTTTAGAAGTAGCTACATTTAAAAGTAATATGAGAATTGCTTCTATACATTGGATGAGTAATTACTTTTCTTTAATTTTATTCATAAGACTGGTAAATTTGGAATTGAGAAATATTAAAGCAATGGTATATGAATACTATGGAATATTATTGTTCTGTAAGAAATGACCAGCAAGATGATTTCAGAGAGGCCTGGAGAGACTTACATGAACTGATGCTGAGTGAAATGAGCAGAACCAGGAGATCATTATACACGGAGAAATATTAAAGCATTATTTTTGAAATTTATAATCTTTAGTTCTAACTCTTGGTTTAATTTAGTTGCTTTATCTCTCTGGATTAGAGTATACAAATTTGAGGACTTTGCATACATTTATTAATTTATTTAAGCTAATAAATTAAAAATATCTATTCACTATGCAAGTTTCAGAAGAGAAGATTTTTTTATAAAATGAATTTGCTTTGTCTTTATTATCACTAAGAAAAAATCAATTTATTATTTTAGCTCAAAAACACCTCAAAATATTTTGACATGAAAAAGCCAGGGTAGTTCACAGTAATACAAAAGTGGCTTATCTTCTGCCTTTATTTTGTACAGAACCTTCATTTTAATGACCCCCTCAAACTGATTATTTTTGTAACAACTTGAGAAAATTATATGTTGCTCTTATTGATTATATTTTAATATGCTGATCAACTGCTGATCATTCAGTGCTGAACATGAAACATGCAATGTGTCAGAATTCCATGAGAGGCAATGCATCAAGCTAGTACTTGTAGAACTGTTTTTAATTTAATTTAAAATTTTAATTTAAAATTTAATTTTGACATCTATTTGAGTGCTATCAGAATGTTTTAATGAAAAAAAACCTGAATGATTGTGGGAAAGTATTCTAAGCAGGTTTCCTTGTCTGTGAAATAGAGGTACCATATTTCTTTCAGGGGAGATATGTCTTAGCCTCCCTGTTCAGGTGCCATTCATCCAGGATGTGCTGTCGTGAGAGTTGGTGCATTCAGTGATGCAACCTTCTGTCTAGAAGAGCATTGAAAATTTTCTCTTTCACAGGATGCTTGGATCATCTCATAGTAGTAGTAGCATGAATATGCTTCTACCAGTTCCCCTGAGCCTCATGATTTCCCAAGATATGGATTCTTTCCACTGTGAGGAGAAGGGGAAATAATGAATTCCTTGATGACTTGTGCCTTGAATCTGAGCTTTTCCTTCATAGTGGGAATCTATCTGTTATATTTTTCTGGGGTTTAGTAACAAATCTTTGGGTTTCAAGCCATTATTAAGGCCATTAAAATACTCATTTGGTATACACAACTAGACAACTTGTCATTGCCACTCTGAATTTTACATGGATCATGGAGACCTCTTTGATTCAGAGAAGAAAAAGTCAATCCAATTCGTTATTCTACTGAGTAATTTAGCCAAAGTTGTTAATGAACTGAAACATCCACAGAAATAATAGCCATCGAAACTTATAGGCAGTTCTAGCTAAATCAGCATGTAAATTTGTGGGAAACCTCTTTAGAATCTGGATTTCAGTAATTAAATGGAAAAGGGAGAATGAATAATTACATCTCTTGTGACTTCTAATTCTCCATGGCATTGATCTCCTTGAACCATTGTGTTATTTTGAGAAGATCTGAGAAAATATATGTGGTGTCGTACAAAGGGAGCCTTTCATTTTATAAGAACTTGAGAAAAGGCTGTTTCCCAACACAGGTACTTTATATACTTCATTGATGCTGGAGGGTTCATAAAATATGGGAGACTCAATAACTGAGGAGACTTCTCTATTTTTTATAGACATTATTTACGGATAATGTGAACACGAAGACACACTTGTAAGCATGTGTCTGATTATTAGAATGCAAGTTCATTGTGAATAGGGACTATTTTCCCAGTATCTAGCAAACTGTATGGCATATAGTAGGCACTTAATAAATATTAGTTGGTTGACTGATCATATTGTAGCTACAGTTTCCATATTAAGAAGTAGCAATATATTCCTGAAGGATATTATTTTAAATATTTTAATACAACATAGCTCTATAATTTCTTTAATCTGGGTTATATCCCATAGATACAATTTGCATTTGTTTTCCACCATTACAGGTGAATTTGGGGTTAAATGGGTCTCAAATATCATCTTATCTAATTCTTATCTAAACAGGCTTCTCTTCTTAGATGGTCTTCCAGCATTTGATTTACAGACAACCAGTGATAGGGTTCTTGGTATTTCTCAAGATAGTGCAAGAGGGTCATAATTTTTGGAACCTTTTTCTTAAAAGGAATTGAAATCTTACTTTTTTATTTCTCTGCATTGCTCTTAGAATTGTCCTCTCAAAGAAAACAGATCTACTTTCTATCCAAATTTATGTTCCTTTTGACCATATTATCAAACAAATGACCATCTCTTTTAACATTCGCCATATTTTGCATTTCAATTCCTTTTTGACTTTTGAGCTTGAATGTCTCTCTTTGGACACAGTTTTTCTGTCTGTCAGCCCTTTAGATTTTTGAGCACTAAATATAAACTGGTATTGGTGTGGTGACTAAAGCAGCATACCTGCAGTCAGGCAGACCAGAGTTCAAAACCCAGAATCAGACAAGAACTATTTTACCTGGGACAGTCACTTACTTTTTGTCTCAGAATCTTTATCTATAAAATGAAGACAACAAATCACTTATCTTTTAGGGTGAGATATCAAGTGAGATAATTGTAAATTATTCAGTACGCTATCTGGTCCACAATAAGTGTGCCAGATATGTTAGATATTATTATTATTGTTAGTACAATCTCACCATCTGATTTGGGCTTGCTCATTTCCTGATTCAGAACCCTTCTCTCTTTATCCTTACCAGTAATCACTTTTGCCTTCCACACTCCATATCAAGGTTTTGCCTAATCAGAGATACTCATCCACCTTGCTTGGGTGAGATGAAATAATTACCCTTTCCTTAAACTGCCCTTTCCCTTTAAGTCTTCACTGAGTTTCCTTCAGAGTGTGATTGATTGTCATGTTATGCCAGATCCAGGGATTTTAATGCCATTATCTCCCTCACAGGCAATAAATGGAGGCAATGGCTGAGCAGAATCATAGCACTGTGACAGAATTCATTCTCATTGGTTTCTCTGACCATCCCAAGCTGGGACTTATTCTCTTACTGATGTTTCTCAGTTTCTATCTCATCACCGTCCTGGGCAATATGGGCATGGTCCTACTGATTCTCTTGGACAACGGTCTCCACACCCCCATGTATTTCTTCTTGAGTCACCTCTCTCTCTTGGATGCCTGCTACTCTTCAGTCATTATTCCTCAGATATTGATCACTCTGGTTACTGGAAGGACAAGTGTCTCCTATAATTCTTGTGCTACTCAGTTCTTCTTTTTCACAGTCTGTGCTGGCACTGAATGTTTTCTGCTTTCAGTGATGGCCTATGACCGTTATGTTGCCATTAGCAATCCTCTCCTGTACACAACAGCCATGACAATGGGCACCCGCTGGGGTTTGGTGGCAGGGGCCTATAGTGGGGGTATATCAGGGGCTATCCTTCGAACAGCTTGCACATTCACACTTTCCTTCTGTGGGCCTAACAAGATCAACTTCTTCTTCTGTGATCTGCCACCTCTGCTGCAGCTTTCATGCAGTGATACCACCACCAGCCAAATTCTGATTCTCTTCTTTGGCAACTTTGTGATCTTGGCCAATGCTTTCATGATTTTGGTGTCCTATTTGTTCATCATTAGGGCCATACTGCACATAAAGTCAGTTGGGGGCAAAGCCAAGACCTTTTCCACTTGTGCCTCCCACATCACGGCTGTGATTCTCTTCTTTGGGACACTTACATTCATGTATATGTGTAGCAACTCAAATAAATCACTTGAAGAGGACAAGGTGGTGTCTGTCTTCTATACTGTGGTCATCCCCATGCTGAACCCTTTCATCTACAGCCTGAGGAATAAGGAGGTGAAAGCTGCCTTCAGAAAAGTCATGAATAGAACCCAAAACTTTTAGTAGATGTAGTTCTGGGTGAGTTGTTATTTATCTTAATGATATTTCCCTCTGAATAATAATCATTATTATTGTTGAGTTATTTTAGTTGTGTCCAACTCTCTGTGAACCCATTTAAGGTTCTCTTGGCAAAAATGCTGGAGTGTTTTCCTATTTCTCCAGCTCATTTTACAGATAAGAAAACAGAGGTAAATAGAGATAAATGACTTCCTCAGGGTCACACAGTGAGAATCTGAGGCTGGATTTGAAGTCAGGTTCTGACTACAAAGTCAGCACTCTATCACTATGCCACCCATCTGTCTAGAAATAACAATAGCTGACAACTATGACATTTTTTTAACTGATGCTCTATTAAGATCTAGGAGCAAAGGACCTAGAATTGGAATGGATCTTAGAGATCTGCTCGTCTAGCCTGATTTGCATAAGTAATACAAGTCCTCAAACCTCAACAAGGTTATAGTTAATACAGCTAAACATGGTGTAGTAATCTAAAAGATTACTGTAGGGGATGCAGAAGACTCAGTTAGGCCACTAAGTGACTGTGTGACTTGTAGAATATCACTGTTTTTCTCAGTTTGAGTTCCCATTTCTAGAAAATTGAGGGTTGCATAGAGGGATTTTTCCATTTGTCTGATTCTAAATATCTAAATAACTATATTGCAAAAAGTGCACAAGAGAGGCACATGCATGGCAAAATTTATCAGACAAGAGGAAGATGAGAGCAGATTGGTGACTCACATCTAAAACCTTGCCAATACTTATTGAGAATAATTAATATTTGAATGACTTACTGCTTGTGTCTTGTAAACCTTGAATTCTATAAATATAAGTTATAATAGCAAAAATAGTGACAAATCTCACCATTATTATCTTCAGATTATCCTTCCAAGTTGAGTTTTTTACATTACTCTGAGAAGCTCTGAAATGGAGTGGAAAGAGTTTGGTATTAGGCATGTTTGTACCCAGGGAACGCAACAGAAAACACATAGAAAGGGAATCCTCAGGTTGGCAAAGGGTGGGGGGGAAGTTTTATCTTAGCTCATAATCAGCTGGCCTACTTATCAGTTATCACTAATTATTCTATTTATGTCCTAAGGATTAAAAATACTGTCAGTACCTTTCAAGTTCAGCACCCTGGACAGAGTCCTAATGACACCCTGCTTATCACCTCAGAAAGATGCATTGGATTTGCAATTAGGGGACCTGACTTCAAATCCAGGGTCTGTCACTTATTACCTTGTAATGGGCCTTACTGTGAAATGAGGGCCTTGGAAGAGATGGTCTTTATGCCTAAATGCTGTACTCCCTCGGAAGATCTACATCACCTTCTGTATTTGTCTCACTGTTTCCGATGTTCTCTTTTTCTTTTTTCTTTTTTTTTTTTTTTTTT
>JAJPUD010002684.1:188180-199985 GCA_023553655.1 Myrmecobius fasciatus | reverse complement strand
GGGTCACACAGCTAGGGAATGTTAAGTGTCTGAGACCAGATTTGAACCCAGGTCCTCCTGACTTCAAGGCTGGTGCTCTATCCACTGTGCCACCTAGCTGCCCCCGATGTTTTCTTTTATAAACACTTCCTTTGTCTTACCAATACTCAGCTTCTCTACTCCTTCAAGTCTCTGTTGCCTTTTTTAGGGCCCTGTGATCCTCTGTTGGAACATGGCTTTTTTGCAGAGGTATGGAGTCTGGGAGGCAAAGAGAAATTAAAAGTCTAAAGCACTCCCAGTTTCTGCCCTACTGCTTTCCAGTTTTCCAAACCTTCTTTCAAGCAAATAATTAATTCATATCTCAAAATCTTGTCTTTACACTTGTTAAATACAAGGTTATTGTGTTTGTTTAATGCTATAAATTACATGTCAACTCTGTTTCATTAATCTAACCTTTCCATTTCTTAGTCAGTGTCAGATAATTTTGTGAATTACTGTCTTATAATATGCTTTAAGATATGGTACTGCTTAACCCCCTTCCTTTACATTTTTTATTATGTCCTTTGATTATCTAGACTTTTTGTTCTTCCAAATGAGATTTGTTTCTATTTTTTCCACTCAATAATTTTTTTTTGGTAATTTAATTGGGATGTTGTTGAATATATAAATTAGTTTAGGTAAACCTGTCCTTTTTATTATACTTATCCTGCCAACCCACAAACAATTAATACTGTACAATTATTTGAATCTGATTTTATTTGAATAAAAAGTTTTTAAATTTCTAAATATAGTTTCTGGGGTTGTTTTGACAGTTGTTCTCCCCAAATTATTTTAAAAAGGCTTTCTCTTTTTTGCAGAATTCTGCTTGTGATAAGTAGGAATGCTGATGATTTATGTGGCTTTACTTTCTATCTTGTTAAAATATCACTAAATTATTGCTTCAATTAACTTTTTAGTTGAGTCTTTGAAATTTTCCAAGTATATCATAATATTGTCTGCAAAAAGAAATTATTTTGTTACCCCATTCCTTGTTCTGGGTTCTTCTATTTCTTTTTCTTCTCTTATTGATATTGTTAGGATTTCTAGTACAATACTGAACAATATTGGTGACAGTGGCCATTCTCATTTCATAGCTGATCTTATTGGGAAGGTTTCTATTTTATCCTCATTGTAACAATGAGGATAATAATCTTATGCTTAAAGATAAATGCTTTTCATTAGTACTTAAGGAAAAATCCGTTGATGCCAATATTTCCAAATTTTTAAAAAATAGAATTGATTGTTAAATTTTATTTAAAGCCTCATAATTATCATTGTATTTAACGAAATTATTGATTATTTCTGTTATTTGTTCTTTAACTCACCCATTCTTTGTAATTATTTTATTTAATCTCCAGTTAACTTTTAATCTATGTTTCCTTGGTCCTTTATGAAACATTATTTTTATTGCATTATGATCTGAAAAGGTGGCTTTTAATATTTCTGCTTTTAAGGCTAAAATTTTACTGCTCTAATTTATGATTAATCTTTGCAAATGTACCATGACCAATTGAGACAAATGTGTATTACTTTCTATTTCCATTCATTTTTTTCTCCAGATAGTTATTATACCTAGTTTATTTAAAATTGTACTGATATCCTTAACTTATTTCTTATTTTTTTTTGTTATCTAGTTCTGAGAGGGGAAGATGAAAGTTCCCTACTCTTAAAGTAATATGATCTATTTCCACTCATAATTCCTTTATTTTTTCTTTTAAAAATTTAGGTGGTATATAATTTGGTGCATATAGATTCAGTATTGATATTATTTCATTGTCTGTGGTACCTCTTATTGAAATGTGATTACACTGTTCATTTCTTTTAACTAAATCTATTTTAGCCATAACTTTGTCTGAGATAGTAATTTCTACTTTAGTCTTTTTTACATCAGTTAAAACCTAAAAATTCTACTCCAACCCTCCATTTTAACTCTGTGTATATCTCTCATTCTTAAATATGTTTCTTGTAAACAAAATACTGTTACATTCTGATTTTTAATCTGTTATGCTATTCATTTCCATTCACATTCAAAGTTGTAATTATATGTCATATAATATAAAGGAAATTTATTTGCAAATTTCCCTCCATCTTATTTTTACTACTTTCCTTCTCAGCATTTTTACTCTATTCCTGTAACTTTATTTTCTCCCCTTACCTTCTTATTACTTAATTTACTCATTCTTCTAAAAGTCTCTCCCTTATTTTCTTCCCTGCCCTTTTAATCTGTCTATACATCCTTCTAAAACTCCCCTTTACATCCTTCTTCCAATTTTCTCACCTCTCTAGAAATTCAGAAGATATCTAAACTTTTTCAGTCAAAGTTGTTGATGAGTTACCCCATTGAGACATCAGCTACAAATAATATCCATCTAAAACAATAGTGAGTTCTGGCCATTTCAGTTTGTCAACTTGCGGTAAATATCTTCTAATTATATCTTTTATGATTTCTACCCTAAAGTTCTAATTCTCTATGGTACTGATTTCCTTGGACTATTGCATTCTTGAGAAGATCTGAGAAAATATATGTAGGTTTTTTTTTTTTATATGAAGACACTTCCACTTGTCAGGAACTTGAAAAAGGACTGTTTTGAAAGACAGGCACTGTAAATCCTGTATTGATACCATAGAGATCATAAAACCGGGAGTCAATAACTGAGGTGACTTTGTGTTTTTATAGACATTATGGATAATGTGTAAAGAGGACACAGTTGCATTCATGTAGCTGATCATTACAATGCAAATTCTAGGGACTGTTTCCCCAGTACCTAGCACAGTGTCTGACATATAGTAGGCATTTAATAAACAGTAGTTGGGAGCTAGAGTTTCTGCAAAAAGAAGTAGCAACATATTTCTGAAAGAAATTATTTTAAATCTTCTAGTACAGCGTAGATTTATAATTTCATCAATCTGGGTTATCTTCCATGACACAAGTCATACTTGCTTCCTACCATAACAGATGATTTTTGTGGATTATTATGGCTGAAGAAACTTCTCATCTATAGGTTGACCTTCTGGTGATGAACCTCTCTGCTTGTTTAGGTTGGTCCTTGGAAAACAATCTATTGTCAGGCTGCAATGCAAACTCCTGACAGCTTGGTAGAATTTACCAGATTTTGTGCTCTGTAAACACTGACCTCTTGATAGTAAAACCCATATTTTTGCCTTTTTTTATATCTTCATTACTTGTTATAGTGCCTACCCTGTAGTAAGTACTTAATAAATGCTTGTTGACTAACTAAATGGCAAAGGAAGAGATACTGTGATTGATATAAATAAAGGAAAAGACCATAAATACTAGGACTGTAACTTTCTAGCCTTCATTTTCCATGAGGATATTTTCTGGAATAATAGAATGTGAACTAAAAGGGACCTCAGAGATAAATGCATCCAAATCTGATAGCCAAGGAAAGACATTACTTCCTTAGATCTCAAATATCCCCACACAGAATTTGCATTTCACTCTTGTTCTTGTATCATTACAAAATGCTATCGATGCATCAGTTGAGTTTAGAAGAGAAGTGAGAAATAAGGCTGAACATTTAGGGAAATCAAGGAAGGCCTTGAATATGAGACTTTGTCTCACCTCTCTAAGCAATAAGCAGACATTTCAGACTTGTTGAAGGAGATTGTATTACCCAGTCAAGCTGATTTTTAAAGAAAATGAACTTAATGGGGGATTGAGTGGAGGTGAGGTAAGAGATAGGAGGGGGAAAAGATGCATTGGCACTATAAGAGGCAGGGGGTTTGAATCAGGGTAGAGATCTTGTGATTCCATAAATGGGGGGGGCATTCTTCATTCACAGTAGCATTTGATCCATATGAAAAATAAACTTTAACCTTAAAGTCCTTCTCAAAGACAATATCTATTTTTTCTTTACGTAAATAAGGATTAACACTGTAATACACAAATAAATCACCATATTCATCCTTGACTCTCTACTTCTTTTAAACCTATAGTGTTTCCAGACTTCTCAGGAATGAGCTAGAGTTAACTCAGAAAGCTGATTGTTAAATTTTCAGCATGAAAATGGCTATACCTCAGAAAATAGCAATTACTACAAATCAAGATTTGTTTTATTGTTTTGTGTATTGGCTAGACTTAAATAATGGAGAAAATGTCAACAATGAAGATTAGACTTTAAATTGTGTCCTGTCTGCATCCCCCCGCCTCGCCCCAATAGAGCCAGTCTTTAATATGTATTAGTTTTGTCTTCCTTCCCTAGAAATGAAAGCTTCTGGAGTGCAGCACTATATATCATTGAGCTGGGGGCACTAAATTGGACAGGTACTTGAGAAATGTGGTTCTGTTCCCTACTCAATGATTCGCAGAATATCCAGGGTAGGAGTGGTGATATGTGATATATAGACCTGGTTGGAGGATCCCAAAGTTTTAGCTTCTTACTCTGACTCCACTACTCACTCAGAGTGTGCCCTTAGGTTAGAAAGTCACTTCATATGTGCCTCAGTTTCTTCATCTGTCATCTGGAAATAATCTCTGCCCTACCTACCTTTCTCATGCGTTGTTTTTTAGAATGTAAAGTTCTCTAGAAAAAAGAAAATTTAAATGGAAATAGCAAGATGATGCAACAGAATAGACACTGGTTTGCCAGTAGAAGAAACCCACTTCTGCCCTTGGCTGAATGACCCAGGAAAAGTCATTGAATTCCCTTTTAGAGTAGTTGTGTGATTGTATGGTGTGAAAGTCATTTACCTTCCTGAAAGTTCTTATATATCACATATAAAATAGAGATAATCACACATGTCTGCTACCTCAAAAGGTTCTTATTATGAGAAAGGAAAGTAATTTTTGAAAGACTTTACAGCCCTCCAAAGTACCCTCATTGGTACAGCCAGTCTGATTCTTTATTCCATCCCGAGCTTCTGAATTACACAGTAGAATGAGCACTGGTCCTCCATCTCACTGTGGCTCATTCCCATTAGTGGAAGTGATCTCCAGAGCCAGACAATCTGAGACATAGAAATTTGCCCAGGGGTTCTGGAGTGATGGATTGAATATAGTTGTTTTTCATCCTTGTCCAGGGGCCTGTGCACCCTCTTGGGCTCATGAGGATGGCCTCAGGAAAACATTGAGATCAATGTTGTCCACATGCTACTCAGCCTAATTTTGGCTTTGCAGATTACAGGTTGTGCTCACAGCCTGGAGGCTCTAGGGTTGGGAGGGGGTCCAAGCTGAATCTTTCATAAACACAGATGAAAGAGCTGGCTATAGGAAAGACTCCTTCTGTGAGGGAGGTTAGCCCTGGCCTGGATGGAGGGGCCTGGCTAGAGTAAAGCAGGGGGAGTCACTTATCTGCCAGGCCCTAGCTTCTTCTCAGGGCAAGGGACTTGGTGTTTCAAAGAGCACCAGTTTAGCCATTATAAAACAGGGGGAGAGTGATTAAGGACTGCTAGATTGTGAGCAGGGCTAGCACAGGTTTTAATTGAGAAAGACTGAAGAGGGATAATTCAGAGACTGAATCCACTAAAAGAAACTGTTCTAAGAAGAGAGCAAAGTGGACATAGTGTCAGAGTCCTGAGCAGGGCTTATTTCTCAACTTCTAAGAAGTAAGGATCCCTGATCTCTGGGACTTCAGAGAAGAGCTGAACTCCAGATGCTGGCAGCTCATTCTCTGAGGACTGAAAATATATGGAGGAAAAACCCATCACTATGCTATGCTTGCTTCTCCTTATCCTGATCTCATCCCCCTCTATATCCAGTGCTGTCCAATCTCCCTGCCAACTACCTGCCCCTAGAACCACTGAACAGCTCTCTACTGCGGGGGATGTGGTTATTGGAGCTGTTACCCCCTTACATGCCCAGCTAGTCCGGCAGAAGGTGACCTTTCTCCAGCCTCCAGAGCAGCCACCATGTCAACAGCAAGTATTGTTCTTTATTCCCGGGGAAGGATAAAAGGAGAGGGGCAAGCATGCTCTATAGGGTGGAGAGCATACCTGGAGGGACTGAGCCATAGTCCTTTCAAGCCCCTTCTTACCAAGATTAGTCAATCTGAATAAGTAGAGCTGAACTTCTTGTAGATCTTTTAAGGTAGTAAATAGTGATATAGTTCAGAGAGAGAGAGAGAGAGAGAGAGAGAGAGGGAGAGAGAGAGAGAGATGGACAGACAGAAAGAAAAAAAAAACTAGGAGGGATGCAATCAAATTTGTATAAATGTAATTGGAGTTGTGAGTGGCTGGGTCTTGTGAACATAGGGTTTAGGAAAGGAAAACTCTGCCCCTACTCTTTGTTAAAGATCATCTAATCTGAGGCTGCAAGCTTAGAATCTCTGGTTTATAGTAACTCAGTAAGAGTTAGAGGGACCCCAATGAGCTATCTATTCTATTCTGCATCCTCCCACCATAATCAACAATCCCTTCTACAACACTGATGATAATATTTCATTCTTTGCTTGAGCACTTCTTGTGATGAGGAAATCAACACCTTTAATAGCAGTCAGTTCCATTTTTAGACAGTTCCAGTCATTAGAGACTTCTTTCTCATGTTGTGCTCCAGTCTGCCTCCCTGTAACTTCCATTCATCAGTTTCAGTGCTGTCCTGGGGACCCGAGCAGAAGCGTTCCAAAACCTCTTCTAACTGTTCACATATCTGAAGATAATTAACCTTCTTCCTAGCATCCTCAAACAGAACAAGGCAAAACCCATTCTAAACCCAGTAACCACCTTCTGGCCCTTCCCCTTGTTTTTTTCTCTGAGACAAACTTCCTGTGTTTCCTTAGGTAGCATGACCTTATCTTTCTGGACAGGCACAATGACCTTCCTGAAGTGGGACCCCCAAAATCCTAGAATTCGATTGAGGTAACATTTAAATCCCTTGAATTTGAAAGGAATCCCAGTAGATACTGATTTCAATCTCTTCTCAAATGATGATTCCTATAAAAAGCAAGAAAGCTAGATCATTCAGTGGATAGACTACTGAGCCTCCAGGCTAAAAGGCTGAAACCACTCTAGAAGCCTTGCCAAGAAAACCCTATACAATGTCACAGTGTCAGGCAGGACCGAGCCACAAGAACTACAAAGCAGCCCTTCCAGGTGCCTAACCAGCTTTTATCAAAATTGCTTCAGAGAGAGGAAAAATCACTGGTTTCCAAGGCAGGTCGTGTAATTTTCTATTGAGTCTAATTGTTGAGAATTTTAGATTCTTTTTCACTAAGTCTATATTTGCCTCCCCTCTACCTTTTCCCTGCGAGCTCCACTGGGGCCAAGAGCAGTGCTCCAGATGGGGCCTGAACAGGACAGAGCACAGGATCTCTCCCTTTTTCTTGATGCAGCCAAACACTTCAGTTTTTCCCTGTTGCATTGTTGGTTCATGTTGGTCTTGGAATCATCATAGACTTCAAAAGTTCTTCTCCTTTCCAGACATCTCCTTTATCCTTTCCTATAGTTTTTTTTTAAAACAACTGCCCCAAACCCCCCTTACCTTTATGTCAGCTGAATTGTATCCTGTTGGATTTGGCCCATTCTCATGATCTGACTGGTTAATAATCCCCAGTCTCATCAAATCACACATTCATGTTTGTATCAGTAGCAAATTTAAGCAGTATTATGCTAATATTTCCATCCAAGTAATTTGTCTAGAGATGCATTGCAACAACAAAAGTATCTCATATTTAATCTGCAAATGCACTTTACTTATCTTGTCTCTTTTGAGTGGTGTAGGTAACAAAACTGAGGTTAGGAGAGATGAGCTGACTTCTCTTGGGTCACACAGTAAGTGTGTGAAGTTGGATCTGAACCAAAAGTTTCCTCTCCCGAGCCTCAAATTGTATTCACTTAATTTAGAAAATGAGAATTTAGAAATCCCCCAGTTCAGATAGTCTTAACTTGGGGAATAGGGATGGAGGGATTGTCTATGAATTTGTATGGAAAAAAATCCCATTTTTAATTTTACTACTTTTGGCTTCCTTTGTAATCCTATTTGTTTTATACATTTAGAACCATTATTATGAAAAGACTCTGATGATGTTTAATTCTGTCATTTTTAAGAGGAGGAAACAGACCCAGGGAGTGGGAGGGAATGACCATTGTATGACCATAGAAACAAAAATTATGTTCAATTCCTGAGGAAGGAGGGAGCTTTCCAAGATTTTATTGTTATCCAAGATTGTGGCTACTTTGAGTCTGCTGTATTTTGTTCCTTCCTTAAGATTCAAAGCTAGATTTTTCCTGGATGCTCTGGGCATGCTATTTGCTGTGGAAGAGGCAAATAGAGACCCCAGCTTCCTGCCCAATATCACAGTGGGATTTCAGCTCTATGACTCCTGTGTGTCTGGGACCCGGGCTCTTGGGAGCACTCTTGCCCTCCTGTCTGGACAGCTCCTCCCAACACCCAACTTTGATTGCCACCCTCAGCATCAACTCCTGGGAATCATAGGTGGGATGACTTCCCCAGAGTCGGAGGCCATGGCTGAGCTGCTCTCTGTTTACCAAGTCTCTCAGGTGAGTAATACACCTAGAGATATAAGTAGAGAATTCATAGGTAGAAAGAGGTGCCTGCTCTAGTATTTTCTTCTTTTCCAAGACTAAAAGCCCTTCTTTGTTCCTAGAAACCCAGGGTCATTCCCACTCACAGTGTGGTATGGTGCAATGGATGGGTGGTCATATAATATGATTTGAGAAGTTCCAGGAAAAACTCCAAATAGCTTTGCGCTGGGTTTTCAATGATACCTGATATTTTACTATTAGAAATTCATTTCTGTTGATTATAAACTCTTAAAATGAAAATACTCCATAAAAGAATAACACATTGAAACCATTTACCAAAAAACAATAATTTACTTTTAGATAATACTTTAGATTTATCAAGTGTTTTCCTTACAAAACTTTTGTGAGCTAAGTAAGGCAAGGGAAATGAATCATCACTAAGCTGTCAGGGGAAAATAATCATTTAACATCACTCAACTTCACTTTCAGATTTATAAAATAGGTATAGCAAGGGCAGGTATTTCACAGGATTGTTGTGAAGGTAAAATGAGATAACATGAACAAAATGCTTTAAAATCTTAAAGCATTATATACAAGTTAGCTATATATTGTAGTATATTATACATAATATATAGTATGAGTAATTTATTGCACTTATATTTAATTACATTAATATTTTATTTAATATTATATTTTAGTAATACATTTAATAGTTTAATATTATATTTAATGGTGTGTTTATTAATTACTTATATTAATATAAAATTAAATAAAATAATTAACATAATGTTATAATATTAATTTTATCATTATCATATCATTATTATTAATAAGTACTTTGTTGTTAATGGTTCTTTCCTAGACAGCTAGCTTGAAGGTGGGCAAATAGGGAAAGGTCAGGAGGGGAGTTAATTTTAAAGCAGGTAGTACATGGGCCTCTTGATTCCAGGTTCAGTATTACTTTATACCATATCAGCATCAGGTTTATAAAGCTGAATTAAAGAATAGTGAATTAATTTTGTCTTTGAGAATTTCTGAGTCTTTTGCAATGACTTCTGATGACTGCATATACTCCAGGATGTTGCAGAGGCTGCAAGTCTCAGAATGCCCATCAATTGAGTGAGTTGGCTAGATTTGTATTGGGAATATGAACCTGGTAGAGGTTGGCTCTGGAGAATAGCTCATGGTGAGGATTCTACAATTAGCTAAATGTACATGCACTCTTAGGGATAAGAGCCAAGAGGAACCTGAGAGACAGGAAGATCCAACTCCCTTATTTTTCAAAACAGAGAGCTGCTATAATTTCCCAAGATCACATGGGTAGTAAATAGGAGAGAGAGCTTCAAGTCCATATGCTAGACTCCAAAACCAGGCTTTTCTCATTACTTCACAAAGACCTCTCCATGCTGGGGATATTCAGATGATCTTAGAATGTCATCCACACACTCAGTGATCTCTAATGACTTCTTATTGCTTCTACAATAAAGTTCATGTTCTTTTCTTTTAATTAATTTTTAAATCCTTTCACATCCTGGACCCAAGCCACCTTTAAATCAGTCAGTCAATCAAAAAGCATTAATAAGCACCAGCTATGTTCCAAGAGTTAGAGTTATCAGTACAAAGAATTAAAAAATCTCTATTCTCAGGGGGCAAGCATTCTAAAAAGTAAGATGAATACATATATGAATATATGCATAAAAAATACAAAGAGGAGAAATACAAATGAATATAAACTAGTTACATTATATAGGATTGCTCGGTGGTGCAGTGGAAAGAAAACTGGGCTTGGAGCCAGAAAGATTCATCTTCCTGAGTTTAATCCAGCCTCAAACAAATGCTTATTGTGTGACTTTGGGCAAATCACTTAACCATTTTTGCTTCAATCTTCTCATCTGTAAAATGAATTGGAGAAGGAAATGGCAAAATATCTGCCAAGAAGACCCCAAGTGGGGTCATGGAGAATTGGACATAATTGAGATGATACAACAAGAGAATAACATATATAAACTACTCTATTTACAATTGTGTGTGTGTGAGTGTGTGTGTGTGTGTGTGTGTGTGTGTGTACACTACAACAGTTGGCAGGGCATTAGCAAACACTTCAAACTTACTTTTTCTAATTTAGTAATACAAAATTTGTATTAATAAATAAAAAAAAATTTCACAAAATTTCCAAGAAAGCTTACTTTCTTGATGTATCTCACACATGGCACTAGATCTCCCATCTCCAAACCTTTTCCCAAGAAAATCTCAAATGAAATCAGAGTCAGACTTGACTGAAATGACTCAGCAACACCAACATGATGTAAGGTTTGGTTCATGATTCAGATGGAAACTTGATACAGTAAAAGGCCACTGCTACCTAGGACCTGTGTGACCTTGGGGAAATTATTTAATGACTCAGTCCTTAGTGTTCCAAACCTGGTCACCTGATTCATGATCCAATGCATTTTCCACTGAATTAGTATAACTCTCCCTATGCTAATTATGGTTCATTCCCCCATCCCATATACATGCTCAGCATAAAGTGATAAAAAATTAATTATAGGCCTTCAGGTTTTATTAATGTCAGAAGGGGAGAGATTAAGGAACATAGCCAGTACATCAAATCAGACAACTACCCATTCTGCCTTAGAGTAAGAGCAACCTTGCCCATTTTACAGATGAGAAGACTGAGGCAAATTTTGTCACTAATGATCATTTCCCTCTGCTAATAGCTTTCTACATGAGACTTTGGTCTATGACTTTCTTCCTTAGAAATGAAACCATCTTCATCAAATTGACAAAAAGAGATGCCCTTAAAGTCAGATCATGATGAAATCTTTCCAAGGGATGGCGAAATACCCACCTACACATCTCTCCCTGAAATGAAAAAAAAAAGTACCCTTTCTACTCCCATCCCTCAATGTTAACATGTTAATGGGAAAAGTTCTGTAGTGGACAGAGTGCTAGGCTTGGGCATCAGGAAGACCTGTTTTAACTCTTGCCTCAGGCTCTTATTAAAATGACTCTGAATAAGTCACTTAATCTGTCTGAGTGGATAACAATAGCCTCAAAATCATAGGCTTGCTGTGAGGATGAAATGAGATGATAAAAACCAGGAGTACTTTACAAATCTTAAAATTTTATATAAAGGTTATCTGCTGTTATGGTTCATTACTATCATCTGGCCATGATTTTGCTCACACATCTATATTAGGCCCAGGTGAATTGATGTGATTATAGAAGGTAAGGATCAGATAACAGGAAAATGAGTTATTGCTATGTTAAAATAAATGCAAAGACATATCTATACCATGGTATTCATTTACAGAAATGTAAAGATGTTTCCTTGCTAGAATTAGGCTG